>OW799233.1:73341577-73561577 GCA_941918925.1 Phyto melanocephala
CTGTCTATTATCAGGCACGATGTAGTAAAGAAAACAATCGAACCGTACTGGGGAGCCTGCTACTGTCTATGGTAAAATAAACGTAAAAGTAACTATTGCCAACATAAGTGTCAATCATGTATTCATCGTTGCCGATATTGTGGACAAAGTAATCATCGGTGCAGATTTTATGATTAGTCATGGCATTAATCTGCACATGGGCCAGAGGTTATGATTTGGCGGAATGTTGAAATACCGCTAGATGTTGGTTATGAAAATAAGCTGCCTGTAAGAAAACTAATTGCTACAGAATATACGAAAATACCACCGCAGTCCGAAAGTGTAGTTTTGACGATCACTTGAAAAATCTAGATGAAGTTCTTAAACGACTATTAGTGGCTGGACTCAAACTAAGCGCAAAGAAATGTACATTGTTCCAGAAAGAGATTAAATACTTGGGGCATTGAGTTGCAGAGGATGGTATATCAACTGACGAAGATAAAGTTTAAGCTGTGAATGACTGTCCTCGCCTGAAAAATTTGCATGAGTTACGTAGCTTTCTAGGCCTCTGTACCTACTGCAGGCGATTTGTGCCAAATTTTTCCAGTGTCGCTGCCAGTCTACATGAGCTCACCAAGAAGTCACGACCATTCCTGTGGGCTGAAGCACAAGAACAAGCATTCCAGAAGCTCAAGGAGTTGTTATGCGTAGCACCAGTTTTGACATATCCTATCGCTGGAGAGAACTTTGTATTGGATAGCAATGCGAGTGGCTACGGATAGGTGGTATTCTTTCGGCAGTTGTATAGTGTGTAAAGCATTTCCACAAATATCTGTATGGACAACACTTCGAACTCTCTGCACTCAGATGGTTACTACAATTCAAACAACCTGAAGGACAGCTAGCCCGTTGGATTGAACGTCTCCAGAGCTACGATCTCAGTATTGAGAACAGAAAGGGCACTAAACATGGAAATGCAGATGCACTCTCCCGAAGACCATGCAGATTGGAGTGCAAACATTGTGCAAAAGCTGAAGGAAAAGAATGTGTCGTTGACGTTCGACTAACACATATAGAAACAAGTGACGATTGGTCAGCGGCGCAAAGTGATGATCCCATTCGGGCAAAAATTATGTCAGCAAAGGAGGAAGACAAAAGGCTAACCCGTAACCAAATATCAGCGGAAAGTCCACTGATGAAATCATACTGGGCGCTATGGAATAGTCTGCGGGTTATTAACGGATGCCTTTATCGCAAATGGGACAGTACTGATGGTAAATCGACAACAAATCTGATTGTGGTCCTATCCTCTAAATTCAAAGAGGTATTGAAGGAGTTTTATAATGGTTCAAGCGGTGGTCATCTTGGTGTAACAAAAACCATAGAAAAGATAAAGCAACGTTTCTATTGGTTGGGATGCCAACAATCTGTAGCTGATTGGATAGCAAATTGCGCACAATGTATCGTAGCTGAGGGACCAGTAAGAAGGAGTCGAGGAGCGCTGCAGCAGTACAATTCATGTGCTCCCTTTGAGCGAATAGCGATGGATATAGCAGGCCCTTTTCCTGTCAGTGAGGCTGGAAACCGTTACGTTTTAATTGTTATCGACTCTTTTAGCAAATGGCCACAGGTAGACGCAATACCAAACCAAAAAGCTAAAACTGCATTTGTGAACAACTGGGTGTGCCGCTATGGAATTCCGCTTGAACTACATTCTGATCAGAGAAGAAATTTTGAATCTGCGATATTCCAGGAAATTTGCGAACTATACGGTTTCCGAAAAACGAGGACTACGCCACTGCATCAACAATCTGACTGCATGGTCGAGAGATTTAACCCTTTGGACCCGGATGGTACATATGTGTACCACTTAAAGTTTAAACATCTCTCAAAACATAAAATTTAATGTTGCTTGGTTGTGAAAAGTATAAATATTTATATATGTATATAAAATATATATAAATAGTTTTTAAGTTCTCTTAAATACATTCCAATATGTGCCGTTATATTTTTTTGTTTTTTATATTTACGGTACCCTTTTTTGTGACTTAAAACGCAACTATAGTGAAGTGTATAATTCGTTTGTGCATAATATTTTGCGTGAAATTGCAGAAAATATTTAAAATAATGAAGATTTTACATTTTTGCGGCAGGTAAATATTTATAAACAAACATTTGTTTTATGCTACCTATATGTACCATATGTACCATTCGTATGGTATGGGTGGTACATATGATCCCGAAGACATTCGAAAAGTTTTGGAAGATGAAGCTGATAGTACTAGCGATTTAGAAGATTTCTCTGGAGGAAACTCTGAAGAATTTGTACCAAATGATGTATCTGTCTTCTGCGACAACGAAGATTCACCAGATGACGAAGCAGCAAATTCAGAATGCTTTAATGAGAGTCAGCTAGTTCTACTATATAACCCACAACGGAAAAACTGACTGTCTCCTAAATTGCAAACTCATAGGTGATATATAAGGTGATAAAAAAAATAAATGATGTCGTATATAGAATACAGAAGTACAACAGCCCAAGATCAAAGATGAAAGTGGTTCATCTCGAGCTCCTCGCTAAGTCCGGAAAAAGTGAATTTGTGCCTATTCAGGACGAACAGGCTTAATCGGGCGGTACTGTTACAGAGCTTAATTTACATTATAATTTTATTTTAGTTATATTAAGTTGCAGAAGTTTTGTTTGTATTAGTTTATGTACACTTAACATTTCGTTTGGTTCAATGGTTGTTCGAACATGATGTTAAGCTATATGCAGCCGAGGTGATTTATTATGTGTAGCATATTCTTAGGAACTTTTATTATTCCTGCATATTACTTAACATTAACATTACGTCTTACTTTAAATGTATCGGCTTTCGAGTAATTTACAGTATGAGCTAGTATGTACATACGAGAACTTTGTTGAACGTTAGAGAACACCACTATATTACTATAAATACCCGAACAACACAGCTAACATTTTTTTATTTATTTAATTTATTGTCTATAGATTATAAATCCTTACAGACTAAAGTATGTAAAATAACAAAACAAAATTAAATGTATATATAAAATAATATTCTATACAATTCAACGATTTAAATATAAAATTATATTTCTTTTAACAATTTCTTTACTTTCATTAAGGCCAATAAGGTGATAATAATTATTAAAGTTTTCACATATACGACGAAGAGGATCATTATTAGCATAGTTGGATCTATAGTATCTATAGTAGTAGTATAGTTGGTCTGGTTGGAACATTAAAAGATATTTTACTTAGCAGGAATTCAGAGTCGATATCGCCTTGAATTCTATCCAGCACAAAAGAAAAACTCAGCATTGAACGACGACTTTTTAAAGTTGGCAATTTTATAAGACAGAGTCTGCTTTCGTACGAAGGTAGTAAAAACGAATTCCATCCAAAGCCATGAAGACAAAATATTAAAAACTTCTTTTGTACAGACTCGGTACTATCAATATGAATATTATAGTAAGGATCCAAAATAATTAATCCGTACTCTAGAATAGGTCGAACTAACGATGAATATAATTGCTTCGTAATATAAGGATCTAGAAATTCCTTGCACCACCTCTTCCTAAATCCAAGTACACCATTTGCTTTGTTAACAATGATAGAAATATGGTCACGAAAATTTAATTGGTGATCAAGCAAAATACCAAGATCAAGAAAGTTCAGAACTTTATCAAGTTTACACTCATTAATGCAATAAAATAAATCCAATTTCTTAATTCTGAAAAAGGACATATGCTTACATTTTTTTATATTCAGCTCCATTAAGTTGATTTCACACCAATTAATCAAATTGTCAATATCAGATTGAAGGAAAAGTTGATCTTCGGGATTATTAGAAGAACGAAAAATTTTGACATCATCGGCATACATCAAAACTTTAGAGTGCTGAATAACTGAAGGTAGATCGTTTATGAATAAGGTAAATAAAATAGGACCAAAGAAGAAACTTTGATAGCATTAGACGTAGCACTTCCATACTTAACTTGTTGAGTTCTTAAAGACAAGTATGATCTTAACCATTTTATTGTCATATCCGTAAATCCCATTAATGATAATTTGTTAAGCAAGAGATCATGGTTTACCTTATCAAAAGCTTTACTAAAATCTGTGTAGATAGCATCAGTTTGCATATTATTTATAAAACCATAATTTATTGTAGTAGTTAGCTCCAAAATATTAGTCGTTGTAGAGCGATGTTTACAAAAACCATGTTGGCACGGTGACAAAATCGAAGAAATTTGATGGTATAAATTATCAGTTAAAATTTTTTCAAAAAGTTTGGGAATATGACTCAGCTTAGCAATGACACGATAATTTGATATCTCAATTTTGCTTCCATTTTTAAACAACGGAATTAAATATATACGATAATTTCCAAATCAATGGTACGTATCCTAATTTAATGGATTTGTTAAAGATAGCAATAAGCGGGTAACATAAATTTTCTGCACAATTTTTTAGAACGCAATTTGGTATTTCATCTGGACCAGCATTAAACGAATTATTTAGTGATAATAAATTTGAAAGAGTCGTTTTATAAGTAATAAAAGAGAATTGTACATCAGATGATTGAGGTATATTAAATGGGTAAGATGTTATGTTATTATATACTTTTTTAGAGTAGGTAGTTGAACAAAATCTCAGCAAACAAATTGGAAATAGAAACGTCATTATTAGCGTCAGTTCGGAGATAATTATTATTTCATGGTGGCCTAATCTTGTTATTTCTAATTGTAATTTTTGGGACAGTTTCAGAAATGCAGCGGCGTAATGTTGAATAGAAGAGAGAAACAACATCATCTAAGTTTTCGATAGAGATTAAACTATCCCAGTTAACGTTTGATAACAAAGAGTTAAGCTTCTGATAGTTTGCACGAGAGAAGCAAAAAACTTTATGGGGTTTAATTTTGTTAGGAAATAAAATAGGTAAGATTAATGAATTAAATATTTCCAATTTTAATGTAGGATGATAACGATCTTCAGAGTAAGTAACGGGAAGTGTTTTATGTAAAAATATACCCATCGGCTGGTTGACAAATGCAAGATCAAGAAGTTTTTTATTAAGATTGTTTGCATAGTTAATTTGAAAAAGTCCATAGTTTGTGAGTGAGTAAATAAATTCATTTGAAACTGTAGGAATTAGATAGTTTATTTCTGAAGATTTATTCCACGATATGTTAGGTAGATTAAAATCTCCCAATACAATAAACAAATCAGATGGAATAGATTGTTGCAAAACAAAATCAATGGCAAAGATGTGATTATTGTATATATCCAGAGAAGAGTTTGGAGGAATGTATGAGCACGTAATGCATAAATTTGTATTTCTCAGTCGAATTTTTACAGCGACAAATTCGATGTCATCGTTAAGTATAACATTGATTTCTTCACAACGAAAATTGTTATGTGCGGCTATGAGCACACCTCCACCCAACTTATGTGATCGATCATGTCTGAAAATTTGGTATTTTTAAGATAATATTTCGTTGTTATTAATACATTTCTTATCGTTTAACCAGGTTTCAGTTAAGACAATGATGTGGTATGAAAAGTCAAAACTATTTGCATAAAGAGTGGTTAGTTTCGTATTAAGGCCACGGACATTTTGGTAAACAATATTAATAAGATTATAATAAGATATTATAGCATTGGGTGGTCAAAAATCAGGATTGACTATAGTATTAAAATTTTCTTCTGGTACGATGATTTTAAAAGAACATTTACTCCGTTTCTTCGAATAATTGAATTTAAAAACAGATAATTCATGTTCAGTATTACAGTAGAGCTTGTAAAGTGCGTATCAAAGTGAGTTTGATAATAAAAGTGTATAACCATAAGTGAAATAAGTAAAGCGACATAAAAGCAATATCTGAGTGTGTTTAAATAAACAGAGTGCTCTAAATTGTTTAACTAATTTTAACTGTTTTTTTTGCAATACGAAAGGAATTCAAGGTTTATTTAAAGGAAGTAATCCAAAGCTTATAAAAGGTAACAATATATTCAGTTAATATTCAGAATTCATTTTTATTCACTTAGCGGCGTAGCAACGTGCGCCACGATTGGCTAGTATTTTATAAACTGAACTTAAGCCAGAATAAATATGATTTATAAAAATTTTTTATTGTTATTAACAATCGGAAATTAAAGTGTGATATATTAATGTTTTTACCTCGAGTGGATAATTATTTTGTTTATGGGCCATTGGTGCGCTGTAATATTCTGAAAAGGCTGTGCCAAATCTTATATACCCTCTACATAGTTTGTATGTATAATCCAGTATGTTTGAAGTGGATCAAAAAATGAAATACATAAATTATAAACGGTAAAGTTTGCCAAGATAGCTGAAACGAAAAAAACACATTTCAAGCCCGAAAAAAATACGACAAAATGTTACAACTGCTAATAACCGCAGTCGGCTACCTCGGCTGATGACGTTAAATGCTTAGCTTAGTCCCCTTGTATCTCGTATAACAAACTACTAAAAAAAACTAAAAAATAGTATAAAAAATTTAAAGTTAAATGAATGTGCAGTACACACTTTACCTTTTCAGCCCTTTGCTACCGAATTTCGACTGTCTGCTTTTCTGTTTCTCTATTGTAAAAGTGAAACACTGAATTTTTATGAAAAAGTTGAAAACTTATATACTTGAATTAAATAAATACAAAACTGTGAAAAACATTTATTTTTTATTTTCTCAAACCGGCTTCTATCTGTCGCCGGTAATTTTTGCACTCAGCCGACACCCGTCGTCTTTTTCAAACGGCTTGGACCTGTTGCTGTTGTTTAACACATTGACTGCCAATGCACCTTCAGCAAATAATATGCTGAGGGCAAATTATTTTTTTGCGTACTTTCTTCGAAAACTTCAATATTGGAATTTAAGCTACTTTCAGTAATATCTACTAACTTATTTACGAAACCCAACAATATTCATATTCTAAAACATAATTAAACATAACTACGTCGAACATGTACTTTATGTTATTTTAGAATAAAACATATGAAGGAAAAGAGACCTTTAGAAAGAAGGAGTATACAAGTATTGCCTGGATTGTCCCCAAGAGCCTTTCATGCATTTAGAATGTTTTGAAAATCACCACAAACAAGTTTACGTATCAGTTTGTGTCTTTTCATTATAAAAATATAATGATAAATAATTTTTCGTAATACTCTGTATAATTAAGTGTATTACATTTTTTTGAAAAACAATTTTTTTAATAAACTTTTGAAACACAAGTTACTCTCATATGAACATTCACATTTACCCAATTTACAACACAAGAAACGCTCTCGGTAAAATGGGGAGCCCAAAGTTCCCGCGGTAACGTATGTATGCACATCGAACAAATTAATATAGAACAATATTTCTATATGCGTATTATAATTAGTTATAACTATTGTTGTTTTTTTTCTCTTGCCGACAATTTTAATGTTTATACTCTCGTTTGCATGACAGCTTGTATGTATTAAATACTTTGCATTCTCCTTGGTAGTTTGGCAAACGTATTAGAAGTGATGCAAGGCCAAGCTATTGAGGAGATATAATTATAATCACTCAATTATAATGATTATAATTATGGGGATATGGGATTAAAGAAAAGAGAATTGTTATCTATTTTTCTTTTATGAGCAAGGGTAAGAAACGGGATGCTTACATTGTTAATAAAGTATCAGCCTAATTAATAAATCGTTGTGTTGGTAACAATTTTGAATTTTATTTTTTCTTCCATGTATAGTGATTTTTATAAAGATTCAATAGTGAGTGAGGTATTCATTTTCGTTAAGGTTTACAAAGACTTCAATTTTGTATTAAATTTATTTTCGGGCAAAAGCTTCTTAAGTGTTACCATAGTTAATTCATTTCTTAAATTCAATTTTTTCGTAAATTTAAATGTTTTTTATTATTTCAATGTTGTGTGTCCTAAAGTAGTTTGGACATGGCGCCTGCCTTGTCGTTAGGCAATTTATTGTAGCTTATCATTAACACACAGAACGTGAGCTAAGGATTTAATGGCTTCTACAATTGTTTTGGTGTCAGGTGCTGTGTTTACATACGTTTGCTGACTTGCTGAAATGTTTAATGTTCGGTTAGCTCTTGTTGACCGCCGTGTTGATTGTTGCGCGGCTGGACGTTTTCGGCGATTTTCTGATGTATTTGGATGGTTCCAATGTTTATGTGGATGTACTAATGTGTGATGGAACCTGCCGCATTTTCTGCAGGTATCCATAGAGGTACATCCTCGTAGATCATGCGTCTTAGCGAGACAGTTTACACAATATCGATACCTTTCCACTACCTCCTCTCTTCTTTTTATTGTCATCTTAAGAAATCTTTTACAAAACCTCAAAGAATGGAACCGTTCACATAGCATGCACCTGTAAATTTCTGGATCTTTGCAAGAGATACGAGAGTTGTGTTGATTAGGTCTTGAACGTGTAGTTTTGAGTCTGTGGTTACTTCTGGTGTAAGAAGAAAAAGAGATTAGTTAATATATAATAACAAATTGATTATAAATGGTGTGAAATTTATATGAGGTAGTATGAACAATGTACTGTATAACATAAGGTAATGATTGACAAGAGCTACGTGTATTTTATAGACATATATAAGAATGAAAACTAAGGGGATATACATAAATTAAGACGTTAACTAAAGTGAGAATGAGTAGATTTATTTTCTGGTCTACCGAGTGTGCTCATTATTCATAAAGGGTAGGTAACAAAGTTTCGATATTGGTCTTGCAATCACACCCATTGGTACACGTACGTCCGCGACGCGTACCTTCTCATCCATACCTAGGTAAGTTTTTTAAATTCTTCCCAAGCGCCACTCATAAGGTGGTAACAAATCATCCATAATGACCACCATGTCTCCGACTTGAATATTGGGAGCAGTGTTCTGCTATTTGTAGCGCTTGTGCAATGATTTTAGGTAATCTTCTTTCCATCGAACAGACAATTGATGGTGGATTACCTTCAACTTTTCCCATCTGTTAATAACCGACATATTTTGGAAAGCTTGCTCAGTGAACGCCATTTAAGGGGCTCCTCTTAAAAAATGTCCAGGAGTTAATGCTGTGAGATCCCGAGGGTCTTCTGATATTGTTGAGATTGGTCGAGAGTTTAATATACCTTCGATTCGAGCTAATATAGTGGAGACTTCTTCGAAGGTAAATCGTTGAGCACCAGAAACTTGTTTCCAATAAAATTTGAAACTCTTTACAGCAGCTTCCCACAAGCCACCCGTATGTGGAGCATGCGGTGGTACGAATTTCCACTCAAACCCATGTGTGATATATTTTTGAGATACTTCTTGAGATACACCTTTTATGAAAGAGGTAAATTCTTGTTCAAGTGTTCTACTTGCCCCCAAGAAATTTCTACCATTGTCAATAACTACCTTTTGAGGTAGTCCTCACCTTCCAACGATGCGATCAAATGCTGCCTGAAATGCTAAAGAGGCTAAATCTGAACAGGGATCTAAATGTATCGCTTTCGTGCTAAAGCAAACGAAAACACTTACATACCCTTTGGTAAGTGGGGACTTTGTTAGGGGAGAAGATTTCATTTCAAATGGGCCAGCAAAGTCAACACCTGTAATGTGAAAGGGAGGTGACAAACTAGATCTGTCAGTTGGTAAGGGAGCCATTATCTGACTGCATGATTGTTTTTTGTATATAATACATATTTTACAATGGCGAATTATATTTTTTACTTTGAGTTTAAGTCGGAATATGTAGAGCTCAGTTTGAATCATTCTGCACATTAAACTACACTCTGCATGGTACAAAAATTTATGTAAATGTGTTAAATATAGATGGCAGAACCGAGAGCAGCCTGGCAAAATAATAGGATATCGTTAATTATAAGGGAGAGGTGATTGTGTTAGTCTGCCATTTACTCTCATAATTGAGTTTTTAACTTGCTTTTACTTGGGATAAGTTGAGAATTTGATAAAGATTTATACTCATCAAGATAAAGCTTTACTTGTTTTAACTCATTTCGTGTTAAGTCGTTTTCATAGGTGGGATATACTATTTGTCGGATTTTTCTTATATATAGCTGTGGAAGAATAATATACGTAACGCCTTGTTGTATGATGAAAATCTGTCTAAGATATCTGCGTTTTGAAGTTCTGAATGCAGAGTGTGAATTCTCTGTGGGATTTGAACAGATGTTAACGGTTTTACAGTGGGCCATTCTAAAGGGGACCACTACGGTCCATGCCACCATTGTAAATTGCCAGAAAGTTCATTTGATTTACACCCACGCGTTCCCAAATCGGCCGGTTTACAATGAGTAGAAACATGCCGCCATGAAGCGTTAGGTACACGTCGATGGATTTCGGCAATCCTATTCGCCACGTACGTTTCCCATGACGACCGTGGTTTCGAGAGCCAGTTTAGTACTATTGATGAATCCGACCAAAGAATTACTTCAGCATCATTAAAATTCAGAAATGTTTTAACATATTTAACGAGTTTTGCTAGTAATACTGCACCATTCAGTTCCAAGCGTGGAATGCACACAGTTTGAATGGGCGCTACTTTACTTTTTGCCAGTACCAAATTTGTAAAAGTTTTGTGTGTAGTTTTTTGACACCGAATATATATCGTACGCTGATTTTGAAGCGTCACAGAAGCCATGTACTTGCATTAAATCGAAGGCATGTATTGAATCCATCGTGGAATGGATATTGCTTCAACATTTGAAAATTCTGAAATAAGATCATTCCACTTTCTAAGAGACTCTGTTAAGATGTCTTCGTCCCACTCTAACCCTTCTAACAATAACTGTTGCATGAACATTTTTGCTCTAATCACTATAGGCGCTAACCATCCCGCTGGATCAAACAGCTTTGCGATAGATGAAAGGATCTGACGTTTTGTTAATTTTGTTGACTTTTCTATTGGATTAAAAGTGTATGTGAATGAATCCGAATGTGCGTTCCATTTAATACCAAGGGTTTTGGTATTACTTGTTTCCTTAAAACGTAAAATTCTGAATCGTATAAATCTTCTGTTGGTAAATTCGATAGCAATCGGGGATCATTTGCAGTGATTTTTTTTAGTGGGAAACCAGCTGATTTAAGTGCATTAATGAGTTCGGTTTGAGCTAATAGTGTATCTTCTAGTGAGTGGCCTCCTGAGAAAATGTCATCCACATGTGTCTCTGACCGAATAATTGAGGAAGCCTTTGGATATTTTGTTTTTGAGTCTGATGCTAATTGATCAAGTGTACGAATGGCTAGAAAATGTGCACAATTAAATCCAAAGTTACTGTCTTAAGATGATAATCTTTGACTGAACTATTGGGATCGGTTTGGAACAAAACTCTTTGGTATGGCCTATCATCAGGATTTAATAGAATTTGGCGGTACATTGTTTGTATATCGCCATTAAATACAAATTTATATTTTCTCTAATTGAGAATAATAGTAATTAAATAATTTTGTAGGGTAGGGCCTGTATATAGAATATCATTCAATGAAAATTGTGATTTCGTTTTCCTGGAAGCGTTGAAAACTACTTTGACCTTAGTTGTCTTATGGTCTGGACTAATCACACCATGGTGAGGTAAGTAAAATGAAGTATATTTTCCTTTGTGTACTGTCTCCATAGATGAAGTTTCCTCCACGTGATCAAGTGTCAAGTATTCTTGCAGGACTGCTCTATACTGGGATTTTAAGTCAGGATGTTTAGCTAGAGTTTTTTCCATTCTTGTATATTGTGCTAAAGCCACAAACCAAGACGATCCTAGAAAAATACTATCGGGTAAATTTACCTTGAAGGGTAATCTCACAACATATCGACCATTCTCCCGTCGTGTAATAGTTTTTGAATAGAACTCCTCACAAAACTCGTCTTCAACTAAATCCGGCTTTACGGACGGTATCTCTTCCTCTTCTCAAAACTTTTTTAAAAGCACATTGAGATTAGAAACTTGAGATGTAAAAACTGAGGTTGTGAAGGTTTGAGTGCTATAAGTTTTATTAGGACCACTAAGTACCAATCCAAATATTGTATTATAGGCTGACACATTGCCACAAAGGTTTTTTCTTATTCCATCAATATTTATGAACTGTTCGTAGTCATTGCCTAAAATCATATCTATTTGGGATGCTTTGTTGAATGTTGGGTCAGCGAGATCCAAATGCTTGAGTTCTTCTGCATGAGGGATTTCAAAGCTAAATGCGGGAAGCTGTTTCGTTAATTTGGGTAGAATTATTGCTTTAATAGGGATTCGCATGTTTGCTTTCCTGGCATATATTGCGAATTCACTTTCTTTCATGGATGACTGTTTTTGTCCTCCAATGCCCACAATTTCATAGTGAAACATCTGATAAGGAAGCTGAAGGCGACTTCTAACTCTTTCTGTTAAAAATGTCCGCTGGGAACCAGGGTCTATGCTCGCCTCTTAACTCTATTTGAATTAATGCAATACGCAACAGTGCTTGTGGAGAAATTTGATTAAATTTGTCGAGAGCTTGTGAGTCTTTCAGTATGATAATCTTTTCAATAATTTGCTTACTGCTGATGAAATTTTCAGCAGTTGGGTTTTGTGTTGATATTTTCGTTTGTTTAGGGTTTTCAATTTTCTGACTCATTCTCTGCGAATTTCTTGTCATATGTAATAACGTATGATGCTCCTTTTTGCAGTAAATACATGTATGTTTACTTTTGCAATTTGTTATGATATGAGATGATCCCAAACAATTATTTCAAAACTGATTTTGAAATACATAATCAATTCTCTGCTGTACAATAAATTCTCTGAATTTAGGACAGGTTCTGAGGGGATGATCTTCTTTGCAAAGTTTGAACATTAGAGGTAAATTCTCATGCGATGTGTATGTATGTACGTTGGGATGTATAGGTTTTGTAAGACTGAAGACATCTTTAGAAATTCTGATAATTGTCAGTTGCTCTACTGCTTCGTATCTGTCTACCAAAAACTGAGACATTTGGGACCATTGTGGAAGCTCTCGGGGTGAGTTGAGCGATTGTTCCCAAAGTGATAGATTTTAGTGGATATTAACCGAATGAGAATCGGATCCCAACTTTCTACATCGATACCAAGAGTTGTTAAGGTAGGTAATGAATCGTTTACTGCAGATTGGATTTTTCTTATTGACTCACTGTCTTCTTTTTTCGCCGCCGGGATATCGAAAATAATATTAATCTGATTGTCTACAAGAACACGTTTATTGTCGTAGCGTATTTGCAGAGCATTCCATGCGAGTTTGAAGTTGTCATTCGACAAGGGATACCGTTTCACAATATCAGCTGCCTCTCCTTTCGTTTTATTGCGCAAATGGTAGAGTTTTGTTACAGGGGAGAGTTTCGTGTAGTTTATATACACTGCAGTGAACATGTCCCGAAATGATGGCCACTGTTCATACCTACTACTAAAGACTTCTGTGTCGAAAGGGGGAAACTTTATGCAATTGCCTGAATTCTCTTGGATGGTTTGTGTAGATATGGGAGGGGGCATAGAATAGCGAGTTGATTGGAACCCAGGGGTTTCCATTGAGTTCAATTTTGTCGTTTTTATCAGATCAATAATTTTAGATGTACATTGATAGTACGCTTTTTTACACGCTTCAAATTGTTCTGTGGCTTCCTTTCTGAATTCGGGTGTAAGTTCCGTGTTCTTCGACAGCATAACATCTTCATCGAGACCATCTTGCATCTAGGTCTTTTAATTTGACTTCGAGCACTGACTCATGCTGCTCTTCTATGGGTGTTTCGTAAAACCTTTCGCAGGATTTCTGCAAGCGCTCGATACCGAATTCGAAGTGCTCTTTGACAGAAATCTTTAATACACTGGCTTTTATTATTCACCCTGATTGAAGGGTTATAATTGACAATATGAGATGTGAACGAGCAATAATTTAATATCACCCAACTAGGTCTGATAAGTCGTTAAGAATGGTATTAAATGGGTATATGAATGCCCATAATCATTTTAATTTATTGGTTTTATAAAAAAGGGTTATAAAATATATTTGAATGCAATCGAATAAGTGAAACTATGGGTTCAGTTCCAATTAAATTTAGAATATAATAAAATAAGATAAGTATTAACTGAAAATTCTCTTACTTATTTGTAACTAAAAGCAATAAATGAAAGTGCAATGGATAATTGTACGTTTTTAAATTATTTTATTTTTATTTTTCGTACACATTTTCAGTGCTAATATAAGTATGTATATAAATTGTTGAAATGGGTTATGTGTACTTGCGAATTAACTATTGTAATTATTAAAAATGTTGTAGAAAGTATCTAGGGTATATTTTTTTTTTTCTCATTTACATATATATTTATACATTACGAAACTTTATAAAGATTCTTCATTTTGAACAATTCGATTGTTTCGTGTTTTGAAATTTATTTCAACAGTAAACAAATTTTCATTAAATTTTTTTGCAATTTGTGACCTAATAATTTCTTTAATTTGTATTTTCCTTCTTTTAATGTTTTATTTTTGAAGTTTATTGTGTACTTTATATGTATGTATACATCTTCATGGAAATATTGCTTCATATTTAATCGCGTGTTTTTAAATTTTTAGTGAACCAATAATTTATTTATAAAAAAATTTTCATATATTTTTAATTTTGTGGTAAATTGTTGATCTGCGTTTAATCCCTCAGTGGGTTAAAAACGATGTTTCAACACTTTGAATGTAACTCTATTTCGTACTTGTTACAATAGCTACTTTTAATTTTTTTTTTTGATTTCAATTACATTTATTTGAAAGAAAAGGCACTCAATGATCATTATGAGTTTAAATTGTTAGTTCTTAAAGTGTTGCCATTTTTGTTCAATGTTGCAACCTTTGAATTTCCATGAATAGACGTTGCTTGTTAGGTGATTAAATACTTATGGGGAAAAAGTAAATGTACTGATCTATCCTTTACAATATTATGCGCTTTTTCGAAGTTATCATAAGTAATGTATCAAAGATTAGAATTTATAATGATTATTTAATGATCATCAATAACCAATGATTTAATTAAATTTCTATTGTATTGTAGCAGTTTCTACCCTACCCACAATTGGTGGCCCCGACATTAAAAAATGATTAAAACTATGGACAGTGACAAGCAAGAGCAAAATCTAGGACATCCTTTCGTGCAAACATCATTAACTCCTGGTACATCGGCAGGTAACAGCGAGAATAATACTATCGTTAATAAAGTGTCCGTGAAAGTGCCTCCTTTTTGGCCGGAGCAACCTGAAATATGGTTCGCATAAGTAGAAGCTTAATTTAACATTTCTGGTATAAACAGTGATATATCCAGATTCAACACTGTAGTTGCTGCCATTGAAAGTGGAGTTTTATCTCAAATATCTGACGCCATATTAAATCCACCAGAGAGAGACAATTACAATAACCTCAAATCATGTATTATAGAAAGGTACTGTGATAGCGAGCAAAAAAAAAATTCAAAAGTTAATCTCGGAGATTGATTTGGGAGATAAACGTTATTAAACGAACTAAGTGGATTTACAAAAGGTAAAATAAGCAATGACTTTCTGAAATCACTCTGCTTACAGAGATTTCCGGCGCAAGCAAGAGCTATACTACAAGCTTCAAAGGCTATCTGCCAGAGCTAGCGAAGCTCGCGGACTAAATACTGGAAGTATCAGACTATCAACAAGTTGCGGCAGTCTCAAAACAACAACACCTACCAGATGACACAAATATCCGCATACAAATTGTTCGCCTTATTATTTGTGATAAAAAGACAAGTATTAAATTTTTGGTTGACACAGGTGCCGATGTGTCAGTAATTCCTCCAAACAAAAGCTATAAAAAAACAATAACATTCAACTCCAACATTTTGCGCAGCAAGCGGTTCGTCGATCAAGACATACTGCCAACGCCGTTTAGATTTGTCACTTGGCTTGCGCCGTAATTTGTCTTGGAATTTTTACATCGCCGACGTCAACAGTGCAATCATAGGGTCCGATTTTTTAAGATTTACTCGTTGACACAAAATTAAGTAAACTAGTCGATAGAATAACATTATTAGAAACAAAAAGCAGTTTTTTAGAAAACGTATCAATAAAAGTTTAAGTTACTAACGTGGTCAAAAACACAAATTAAACGTCGTTTTTCGATATTAATATTGATATTAGTTTGAATAAACGAATTACCAATGCTTTACCATTTTTGACTGTATTTCAGAACTATGCACTATATTTTCAAACTTAATTTTGAAAATCATCTAATGTATTCCAAAAGTTATTAATTAAATTTCAAAAATAGTAAATAGAATTTCAAATTGGTAATTGAATTTCAAAAATAAAGAGTTGAATTTTAAAGTTATCTATAATATGTAAATTCAATTGATTTGTTTCTTAAAATTACAATAATATACCATTAATAATTTTGGAATACTATTTATAACTTAAAAAACATCAATTGTAATTGACAAATTATCAATTTTTAAGTAGACTTAGGGCCATTATTACAACTTGCCGTTAGCTAAAGGCAGGATTTTGTTTGGCAGATAAATGGCTTTGCATTATAAACCCTTAATTTCTTATTTTTTATTCATTAAATATTATTAATATTAATAATAATAACAATAAAAAAATGGAAGTTGTAATAATGCAAAGTTATTTATTGAGCAGACAAAATCCTACCTTTAACTAAAGGCAAGTTGTAATAATGGCATTTTATCATGCATAGAAATTGTTATTGTACTTAAAATATTTAACAATATTTAAGAAAATAATATTTAGGCTCAACAAAAAGAAAACATTTCTTGTTAAGTCGACTATAATATTATTTTTAATAATTTTTTGAAGTTTGTTTTAAAGACAATAACAAGTTTTATGAACAATAAAGTAAAGTCTACTTTAAAATTGATAATTTGTCAATTACATTTGATATTTTTTAAGTTATATATAGTAATCCAAAAGTATTAATTAAATATCGTTTAAAAAAAAAATTCTAAAAAAAAATCAATTGAATTTTAAAAATGAATACATTTGATGATTTTTAAAATTCAATAAATAATTATACAACACAAATAGAGGTGGTACAGTTATATAAAAGAAAATAATTTATGCTTACAAAAAAAGTTAATTCAAAAACAAATTATAAATATTTATCAGTTTTTTTGTACACATTTAACAATGAAATTTTTTCCTGTTTCATTCTTCAAAAAATTACAAAATTCAATACATGTATATCCAAAAACAGTACAAATATAAAAAAAACAGTACTTTTTCGTACTGTTTTAGGTATTGTGAATATAACAGTACATATTACAAAAAACAGTACATGTACTGTTTAAAACGGTACGAATGGCAACCCTAGCAATAACGTTTCCCGATAGGTACCCAATATCATACCTTCACGATGTCACTAGTATCTTGTATGGTAAAAAAATATTTTCGGCTATTGACTTGCAACGCGCATATCACCAAATACGTATTGAACCCGCAGATATACCCAAAACAGCAATTTTGGCGCCTTCTGGCTTGTTTGAGTTTTCGTATATGACGTTTGGGTTACGAAATGCTGGCAAAACTTTTCAGCGTTACATCGATAATTTGTTGCGAGGTTTGGATTTCACGTTTGCTTACATCGATGACATTTTAGTGGCCTCTGCAGACGAAGAGCAGCATGAAAGAGATTTACCTGAAGTTTTTGACAGATTAAGAAAAGGAAACCTGTCAATAAACGCCGACAAGTGTCAACTCGGACAAACAAAGCTTACATTTTTATTACACACAATAAGCAGTGAAGGGCTACGTCCACCAAATGATAAAGTGGAAGCTATTCGTAATTTTAAGAAACCTACAAGGCCAAAGGACTAAAAGGAATTTTTAGGCATGATAAATGTTTATCGACCGTTTCCACAACATGCAACAAAACATCAAACTGTATTACAAGATCTTATTACCGGAAATAAAAAGAACGACAGAACAAAAATCATTTGAACCCCGGAGTCATTATCAGCTTTTGAGGCTTGTAAAAACGATTTGGCTAACGTAACCCACCTTAGTTACATGTCATCTCATGGTAAGCTAACGTTGACTGTAGATGCGTCAGATTCTGCAGTCGGGGCCGTACTACACCAAGTCGTAGATGGGTAGCCTCAGCCGCTTGGTTTTTATTCTAAACAACTTACTGATGCTCAAGGCATGTATAGTGCTTATGATCGTGAACGGCAGTGTACCGTTCTACATTTTAAATATGCATTAGAGGGGCGTACGTTTACAATTTTTACGGACCATAAACCCCTCGTTTACGCGTTTAATCAAAAAAGCAAAAAAGCTCCACCAAGAAGGGTCCGGCAATTGGACTTCATTGTCAATTTTCTACCGACATTCGCCACACAAAGGCAAGGACAACAACACAGCAGACTGGCTATCCTGAATCAACAGTGTGATGTCTGATATTTACTATTGATTTTGACGATGTGGCAACAAAACAAGACAACGATGCTGAACTAAAATTATTTCTGGACTCAGGTAAGGATTCGTCTGGGTAGTCATCTTGAAGCGATGCGGGGGCTTACGTGCAGAGTTGCACAACTAAGAACTACCTTTCCCTGCCTGTCAGCGTCTGTTTTCTCCTATGTGGGGACGGCTGATGGACTCGGCCACTGGGTGGTTTTCCCTCTCTCATTCGGATGGGACCACCCAGTATTGCTGTGATTGGCCCTATGGACCACGGCTGGTCTTCACCAGGGAGTTGTAGACTCCCTAATCCACGGTGGGACTACATACGCCAAGGGATGCATGGCCAGGAGGGAGCCTGGTCGCTAGTATGTGAACTCTGGATACTGGTTGACCTCCAGTTTCAATTTAGACTTGCCTGTGCATGTGGGGCTCTGTGCGGGTCGACTTTTCTTTCCCCAATACTCGTGGGAACAAGATTGATTCAACGGAAGTTTCGAATGAAAATTGTGGTAATCGGGGAACTTCGAAAGGGACGGACAATGAAGCCTTGCAAAAGGTGGAGAGGTTAGTCTCTGAGGATACTCCGATTGGACGTGACCAATGGAGAGATCGGATTGAGATGGACATTGAAGCCTCGCAAGAGGTGGAGAGGTTAATCTCTGAAGATACTCCAATGGGTAGAGAGTTAAAGGTGAAGGACATTAATGTATCCGCCCCGGCAGGAGTGGAGGCATCTGTCCAGATCACGGAAACCTCGGACCGCGACGCGAACTCTGAGTCTATGCCTTTGGATAGAACCGAGAGGCAGAGACTAAAAAGGAAACGTCGGAGGGGCAGGAAGGCTATTGAAAAGATATAAAATCGCATCGATAGCCTTATGGATGAGGAGACGACACCTGAAGTAGAGGGAACAGGGAAAAGGTTTAAGGGTGATAAACCCAGGAACTTTGACCCGAACCAACTACGGAAGGTGGAAACTCTGTGTGTATATCAACTGAATCTGCATCATAGCAGAGCGGCTTCGGCGGTGATGATGCGATGTTTTGTGGAGGATGGGTTGGATATAGCCTTGCTACAGGAACCATGAATTGTTATAGATAACATCATGGGCCTGTCTCGTCAGACCGCCAGTCTGTTTCACTCACAGACGGGGGGGAGATTGAGGACGTGTATCCTGGGGCGTCACGGTGTGTGTGCTGTGCCGATGACGCATCTCTGTTCGCCGGATCTTACGGTGGTAATGATAGGCGCGGGTTCGGGATCTTTTCTGGTGGCATCGGCTTACCTACCCTATGACACATCGGACTCCCATCCTTCGGAGGAGGTTAGGAATCTGGTGGAGTTCTGTAGGTTGAGGGGTATGCCTCTTGTCATGGGCTGTGATGCTAACTCACACAGTACTGTATGGGGCAGTACGGATGATAACCACAGGGGACGGCAATTGCTGGAGTTTGTGGAGTGTCATGACCTGCTGGTCCTGAACAGGGGTGTCGAGCCCACCTTCATGGATGCACGTAGGGCGGAGGTAATCGACATCACCTTATGCTCTGTCGGGATGCTGGATAGAGTTGGGGATTGGAGAGTAGTGGACAGATTGACCATGTCTGACCACAGGGCTTTCCAGTTTGAGATTCTATATGGTAGGAGGCGGAGGAAGGCGCGTAGGCGTATCAGGGTTCCGAGGGATACGGATCGCACTAAGTACGAGGAGTGCCTCTCGGCACTTTCGGGAAGTGTTCCACACCGGGCACTCCGGAACACGGAGGATGTTGAGCGGACGGTGGAGTGGGTAAACTCTACTGTCGGACTTGCCTTCGAGAGTGCGTGTCCTCTCACGGTGGATGAAAAGGATTCTACTCCATGGTGGAGTAGTGAATTGGAATCCATGAAGAGGGACACGAGGAGGGCCTTTAATCGTTACATGAGGGACGAATATAAGGCGAATAAGAAGTAGCTGAAGAGAACTTAGGAAACGAAGTACGTGGAATTCTGCTCCGGCGTGATGGATACATCTGAAGTGGGGAGGCTGCAAAGGATGGTATCTAGAGGCCTTGTCTCCAGAATGGGGCTTATTCGCAGGAGCGATGGTGGCATGACGGAGACGATGGAGGGGACGTTACAGTCGCTGATGGAGGTACATTTTCCTGGAAGTTTCATTTCGAATGACTCATGGGTTCCCGTTAACAGGGGAGCCAGTGAGGTAAGGCGAAGGGATGCTGAAAAGATAGTAACTCTTAATGGGGTTAGAAGTGCAATTTTGTCTTTTGCCCAATTTAAGGCGGCTGGAATGGATGGGATATTTCCTGCATTACTACAGTGGGGTATGAACACTCTACTTGTGGTGATTAGGGAAATATTTGTTGCCTGTCTTTCGACAGGGTATATTCCGGTGGCTTGGAGGGAGACCAGGGTGGTTTTTCTTCCCAAACCGGGGAAGAGGGACTATACGGAGGCTAAGTCGTTCAGGCCGATCAGTCTTACATCCTTTTTATTGAAGGCAATGGTAAGGGTGTTGGTTGACTTCCTGGAGGAGAACACGCTGATGGATAGGCCATTGAGTGGGAGTCAGCACGCTTACAGAGCTGGGAGGTCTACTGAGACAACCCTGCACGAACTGGTGAGGATTGCTGAGAGGGAGATTTTCAATGGTGATCTGGCTTTGTCCGTATTTATGGACATAGAAGGCGCTTTTGATAGGATCTCTTTTGATAAACTGGGAAATGCTCTCGATGAGCGAGGGGTCGATTCTGTTGTGGTGAAGTGGATCGGCGCCATGCTCAGATGTAGGGCAGTGAATCTCAGGAGCGGAAGCACCAGGATTCGGGGAAGGGTGGTCAGGGGATGTCCGCAAGGGGGGGTCTTATCACCTCTGCTGTAGAACATAACTGTGGACAGCCTTCTCAGGAGACTGGAGGTAATGGGCATACATACGGTAGGGTATGCGGATGATGTGGCAATTATGGTTGGTGGTAAGTTCATGGAGACCATTTTAGGTTGCATGAGACAGGCGCTCAGAGTAACCGCAGAATGGTGTTGTGAACAGGGACTAACCATAAATGCTGCTATGCTGTTCACGCGGAAAGGGAAGGGCATAGAGATTGAATCCTTAATGTTTTTTTAAAACTGAGATCAACGTGTCCAGAAAATTAAAATATCTGGGGGTAACGCTGGATATGAAACTAACCTGGAATGATCATGTTGAGACAAGGGTACAGAAGACAAGAGGATTCTGCATCAGTGTAAACGGGTGTGCGGTCGGATGTGGGGAATCTCACCTAAGGAGGCACACTGGATTTACACAGTGGTGGTGAGACCGACGATCACTTACGCATCTGTTGTCTGGTGGCCGAAGGCCTCTCAGGCGACGATTAGGCGGAAGCTGGACGGGGTTCAAAGGATTGCTTGCATTGGTATATGTGGCGCGATACGTACCACACCAACAGAAGCGATAGAGGCAATGCTGGGATTGCTGCCGTCGGACTTATTTGTAAGGGAGACGGCGGCAAGATCGGCGATTCGGATGCGAAGCGATGGCATGTGGTATCGCTTTGGATCGGTTTTGGGGCTTAGGAGAATCCTGGACATCGTGGATAAAGGGGTTAGGGAGGCTCAGATGCCAATGGAGCGCATGAGTCGGGTGAAAGTGGTCGAAAGGCTGCATCACACGCTCATGGCGGATGGATTCGTGCACGATGAGTGCATGGAGAATGACATCAGTATCTTTACTGATGGGTCCTTTATGGACGGAAGGGCAGGTGCTGGTGTGTACTCATCTGAGTTGAACTTATCCCGCACCCTGAATCTGGGTAAGTACGTGTCAGTCTATCAGGCAGAAATGCTTGGTTTGCTGCACGCGTTGGACCACCTGTTGGAATGTCGAATGTATGGGAAGAGAATTCTTATTGCACTTGACAACCAGTCGGTTATAAAACGTATGCAGCGGATAGATGTGAACTCCTCTTTGGTGCTTGAGTGTGTTCTAAAGCTCAATAAGTGTGCCTCTACAAATGAGGTAACGCTGACGTGGGTTAAGGGACACGTGGGCATAGCTGGGAATGAGGCTGCTGACGAACTTGCGAAGAAGGGGTCTGAGGCTGCATTCTGCGGGCCGGAACCCAGAACTGCTCTGGGTAATGTGCTAGTGCGGGCGAGGATCTTTCAATGGGTGAACTCTATAAACTTGCGAAGGTGGATGGAGAGAACCACGTGTAGACAGGCCCGTATGGTGCTCAGGGAGCCACTTGGCAGGGGTGCAGTGAAGATACTCGGTTTTAATCGGAGTATGATGAGCTGGATCACTGCGTTGATTACTGGACATGGTAACTTCAAATATCATCTGAAGAGGATGCAGATCGTGAATGATGATATTTGTAGAATGTGTCTGGAGGATGCCGAGACAGCAGCGCATGTAGTATGCGAGTGTCCGGCGTTGGCGAGCGGAAGATTAAGGATCACAGGCAAGCACACTTTAAGTGTGAGTGCAATGAGGGACCTTAGTCTGAGGGAGATGCCGGCGATTACAAAGAACTGTGCGATGAGGATTGTCGACAATCACCAGTCGGCAGTGTGAAATCGTTTTCCTAGTCCAGAGCAAACGCCGGTTGTGGCGCGGGACTCAGTGATTGAAAGTATACTGATCGGTAGACACGAAATCACTGAGGAGCGAAGGGGGTCCAAAAGGGACCCGTGATAGTAGTGGTCTGCTTCGATATTCCCCCTACATGTGTATATAAGGATTCGTCTTTTAAACTTACACGTTTTCCTATTCCAGACTCTACAAGAATGTTATATTGCAATATAAATGGTAATAACATATGACAATATGTGTCACTAAGATATCGAGAGATCGTAATGCGAAAACTGTATAATATTGCTCATCCAAGCATAAGAGCTACGCGAAAGTTTGTAATGGATCGATATGTATGGCCAGGAGCGGAAAAAGACGTTACAAAATTTGTGCGTGGTTGCTTTCAGTGTCAAAGAGTAAGAAGTAGCAGACGTACCTCTGCACCTCCAAGCAACTATGATGCTATCGACAAGCGTTTTCAACACGTAAATATTGACCTCATAGGTCCATTACCAACATTAAACGGTGATCGTTATTGCCTCACTTATGTGGATCGTTTTACGAGATGGCCTACAGCAATTCCCATCCCAGATATCTCAGTTGATACAGTAGCTTCAGCCTTTATTACCGGTTGGGTGGCGTTCTATGGAGTTCCGGAGAAAGTAACAACAGACTTAGGAAGGCAGTTCAAATCAAATCTCTTCCGAGAACACACAAAAACACTCGGAATCCAGCACTTGCGAACCACAGCATAACATCCGCAGGCGAATGCAAGTAAAGTAAGTCTACATATAGTAAACCGAATTTGTAAAAAAATTGCTCCAAGTTATGTGCGACCTACAATGTCCTAAACCATCATGGCATTCAACAAAACCGATTTTGTAAATCCAGAATTGGATACGTGCAATTTTGTTTTCGTAAAAGTCGATAGAGTACGCAAACCGTTATAACCAGCGTTTGAAGGCCCTTTTGAAGTGGAAAAGCGACATAAAAAGTATTTTATTATAAAACATGGGAAACAAAAAGATAAAATTTCCATTGACAGAATCAAACCAGCAAAAACGTATGCTTATGATGTGCAAGAGACTCATAAAGTCAACTTGAAAACAGCAAATTGCGAAGAAACGGACGAAAATGATCAGTTTAGCACAACACATACGGTCACCCGATACGGAAGACGCGTAAAGTTTCATAATCTCTACCGATAACGCAGGAGCTAGCCAGGGGGTATTGTAGCAATTCCTATCCTTGGCATAAAACTTTACATATCAAAAGTATTTGAATTTCATCAATCATTTAATTTGTCTTTTGGAATACTATTTGTTACATCTACTTATGTACATACACAATCTATTATTGTAATATATTTTGTAAATTAAAGTTTTGAATTAGTATTAGTGCTAGAATACAATAATAATGGAAGCAAGATTATTATTGAGAGAAAGAAAATAAAATGGAGATCATTAGTAATTAGACTTGCTAAGTACAAACACGTTTTTTATTTTTGCGATAGTGCGATCCCCACAGTATTTTCCCTCTTTTTTCCTTTTATCGCAATGTTAACATTTTTCCTGAAATTTACAATAACTTTGAATAAAGTTTGTATCGGGTGTCCCAACAAGAACGCAATTTTTAAATTTGGCGCCATTCGAAGTGTCATTGTTTGACATTTGAACAACTGTTATTGTTTGCTAGTAGAAGGTACGAGGTTAGTAAAAATGGAGCGCTACACGAATGAACAACGCATTCTCATTGTGAAATTGTTTTACCAAATGGTGAAAGTTTTGCGGCTACAGTTCGCAAATTGCGATCATCGCATTTCCATCTTGATGGCTCGTCAATAGGCAGAATTGTCGCATTTGGGATGAGGAAAATCCTCGAGTGATTCACGAGAAGCAAATGCATCCTCAACGTGTCACTGTGTGGTGTGGTTTTTGGGCTGGAAGAATCATTGGAACTTTTTTTCATGAAAATGAGGCAGGTCAAGCGCAAACAGTCAATGGTGTTCGGTATCGTGAAATGATAACCAGTTTTTTCTTGCCTAGAATTGAAGAAATGAATGTGGAGGGCATGTGGTTTCAACAAGATGGCGCCACATGTCATACAGCCAGAGAAACAATTCAATTGCTGCATCAGTCATTTCCCGGTCGTGTTATTTCGCGTTTTGGAGACCAGAATTGGCCGCCTAGATCGTGTGCTTTAACACCTTTAGATTTTTTTCTTTGGGGTTTTTTGAAGTCGATGGTTTACGCGAATAAGCCGACGACGACTCAAGACTTAAAAGAGGAAATTGGACGCTGCATTAATGAAATACCGCAGCTTTTATGCAAAAAGGTCATTGAAAATTTCATTAAAAGATCGCGTGTGTGCCAGCAAAGCCGCGGCGGCCATCTGCACGATATAATGTTCCATACATAACCTCATTCTGTCTACTTTACGATATAATAAAGTTTCACGATTTTTTTTTTTAAATATCTGTGTTTTATTTAAAATTTAAAAATTGCGTTCTAGTTGGGACACCCGATATAAAAGTTTCTATTGAGGTAGCACAGTTTGAAAAATGCTCAAGTGTTTCTATTTGTCTATAAAGTTTGTGAAACGTGAAGTTAAATATGAAGCCTTAAGATAGTTAAAGAGCACTGAGTATGAAATGCATGTAAACTTACTTGTAAATTTTAAGAGAAAAGAGGTGAGAGGTCCAATTCTTGTGGTTAAATAAGAGAGCAGAGGTGAGAGATCCAATTTTGGTGGTTGGTATTTTTATTTTTTACTTTTAACCATATGCAAGTTCTCTATTTTATAAAAAGATTTACTTGTTTTGCCTTTTGCCTTCTTTTTCTTTACAATGCACTTGTTTGCTCTCTTAACTATGATTATATAAATATATGTATAAGTATGTAAGTCTGTATACCAACTTTTTTATCTTCGGTTTTATCAAATTTTATAGAAATTTATTCAAATTATTTTCGTTTGAAACTAAAAACATATATACCTACGTATATACATACATACATATATACATCTATATGTATGTGGAAACCGAATTAAGACGTACCACTAGGTCCTTAAATGATTAATGGACAAGACAAGGGAGACAGAAATAGACATACTGTAAAAACGGAACGAACAGACAAACGAACACAGACAGAGAGTAGAAATAAAAACACGGACAGAGAATAGAAAGAAGGAAATGAATTGTAGTAAGTCTAAGTTTATCTTGTAAGTAAGCCACACGTGTGTACTACACAAACGGATTAACAATGAATAAAAATGTAAACTGAATTTAACCATATTAAAATAAAAGTGTTTTTAATTAAATTTAAAAGGAAATCAATCCTACATTTGGGGGCTCAACCGGGATTGTCAACCAAGGCCAATCCCTTAAGTGAAGAGTTGTGAAAATTTTTTTTTGCAAGTGGGCAAATAGCCAATCAAACTTAAAAAAAAGAAACTAATTAAATAAATAAAAAGTTTGCTTTATAGATATACATAGGCATATAAGTACGTATGTACTTACATAATTGAAGTTTTATATACGATATTAAAATTGTGCCCGAATATTAAAAACTAAAAGTGAAATAAAAATAAAATAAAGTTTAACGTTATAAAAAAAAGAGGAGTGACGTTAAAGAAGTAACATTAAAATTATAAAAAAAAAGGTTCCGTTATTTTTGCAAGATATTGCTGTTCAAGAAAATTAAAAAAAAAAAACAAGAACAACAACGAAGTAAATGAAACCGGTTTTACTATACCTACTTAGACAAATTGTTCATCAAAACAGCAAAAACAAAACATTAACACTGAATAAATGTACAGACCGTAAAGAAAACATGCATATTTAAACAAACCTACTCTTTATTCAGTAAAATAAGAGAACGTGTTAAAAACTGTAAAGAAACAATAGCAAAATCAAAAGAGACCGTATACAACATAATAAAGACTATTTAAGAGTACTTCTTCTTAAGAAAGCTAATAGAGTTGTGACCAGAAAATAAAAGAGACAAGAACGTTGAAATATAAAATAGCTCAAAGAAAAAAAACCCACCCTATTTTGTGATCTACAGTATTTAGCAGCAAAGAACCCAGCCTGCAAAATTGTCCGACATCTGTCAGATGTTTGTATGAAATGTCGACAAACATTCTATACGAATTCTGTCAGACTTCTGACCGCCAAACATATGAAGTGGTTGACACGAATTCTGACAGACATGTCGTGGGAAATTCTGAGTTTTTTACCGACGTGTCTGATAGAAATCTAACAGAAATCTGAAAGAAAAAGCAGGGAAGTTCTGATTTATTATACGACATTCGTATAGATTTCAAAAAGTTTGTCGGATTGTTGTCTGAAATATTTAATAAAATAAAACTCAGTTTTATGTTATATTTGTATTAATTTAATTTATTACTTAATTACATATATTCATATACATTGTTTATATGCCACATATAATAGTTAAAACAATTCTTTTCAATATTTTAAGCTAACTTGAAAAACCAAATACGCATCTTTTTGAACATTTTTCCGAAAAGCCTGACATGACACTCTTTTTATATATATTGTTTTTTAATCACAAAACAATCACTTTCTATATTACTTTTAAACTTTTTAACACACCAATAAATTAAATTTTTTAATATCACCTTTTTTGTTGCACTTTATGACTTAAATAAACAATTTGTAAAACAAACAAAATCAAAATTACAAAATTGGTAAAGGCAAAAAATTGCGTTTTAATTTGTAAAGAAAAAAAAACAAAAGGAATAAAAACAACTTAGACATTTCTGTACGAAATCAGTCAGATATCTATCAGACATGTCGGTAAACAAAAAAGAATAAAATCCCTTCGACATATCGGTACGAAATCAGTTAGAAATCTATCAGACGTGTCGTACATTAAATTTCCCAGACATGTCTTACAGAAACCTTTACGAAATGTCCGTAAAAAAAGTCAGATATTTGTAAGACTTGTCTGATTCAGACATTGTCGTACTTTTGTGCAGGCTGGGAAGTTGGTTGCCGTGTGTGTATGTGTTTAAACAAATTTGTAGCCTTGAATTGTTTTGCAAATATATAGGAGCATAAAAACAAAATAATAATTGTTGCTGTGCCTAGTGTGCTGAAAAAAAACTCAGTTAAAGTTTAAATGAACACCTGACCAATTTTGTATAAAGGAGAAAAAACAACAAAACATTCTCGCTTATGTACTACAACGAAGAAGGAAGACTAGAAGTAGCAGATGGTGCGGTGCAATTGCCGGAGTAGCTGGTATATTAAAATTAACTGTATGATTAAATATTCTATGTATGGTACTGATTTAGTTATATTATTATAATTAAGTTTAAGAGAAGATTTAAGAGGAATAATTGGAAGTTCATTTTAGGGTATCATTGCATTTTGTATACGATTAGATTATGAGTTTTGCTGAGTTTATTTGTGAATATATTTGAACTTTGGAGGAGATAGAAAGACGTTAGGATGAAGCGATAGAGCTTTAGGAAATTATTGAAGACGAAAAGAGAGTGGATGAATTTCAAGACGAGGCAATATGTGAAAGACGTTAAGGTGAGAACGAAAGAGTTAGTCAATTTAATGAGTTAAAGAGGATAGAACATTGTTCGATGTAAATACATATATTTTTGAGACAACGAAAATACGTGACAGTGTGTGTACGGGCTTTAGTGTAGTGTGCTTTAGTCAGAGAGTAATAGGGAGAAGCCAAATTTTATGGAATTGATTTGATGAGAATTGGGATAAAGTTGAATGGAATTTTATGAAATTTTATTTGGGAAACTGGAGGAAAATAACGAGGTGGAAAATTTTATAGGTCAATGAATACCGATAGGCTATAATATATTTTTGAATGTTATATTATATTATGTATGGAAACATTTAAATTAATATTATATAATTTATATAAATACGTTTAAATATAATCTGATCAAATTTTAAATTTGTTTTGAAAAACAATCCGACAGGCTAACGCCTAAGTTATCTTTATCAACTAAAGGTTTTGAATTAATACTGATATTATCGAATTCTATTTACAACCATATTGTCAATCAACCTTTAAATTTATTTTACTTTATTACATTTATATTGACTTCGGACACGACATGGAGTTGCTAGAAATTTTGACACTGACTGCTGAGGAGTTGAAAAACAAATGTAGCGAACTCGGACTGGACGACGAAGGGGGAAAGACTGTTTTACAGGAAAGAGTAATCAGATATCACGGATTTAGTAATCGGACTGGGGGTGTTGACTCAGAATACGACGAAGCGGCATCTAGTATTGAGCGACCAGTGGCAACAGAATATCGCGGATCCTCCACATTTACCCTGAACGATATGGAAGATACGTTGTCTAAATTTTCGGGTGAAGGTACACATGAGATAGATTTGTGGATCGATAATTTTGAAGATTGTGCCATTACAGTAGGATGGAATGATTTGCAAAAATATATATATGGACGACAGTTACTTTCCGGTGCAGCTAAGATTTTTTCACGAACTCAGTCAAGTATTCGTGATTGAACGTCGTTGAAAGGTGCGCTACGAAAAGAATTCGGTGTCCTTCGCTCGGCCATAGAGGTCCATCATATGTTAAAAAATAGAAAGAAACGACCAAACGAAAGCCTACGGGAGTATTTATATTGCTTGCAGGAGATTGCTTCACCAGTCAAATTGGACGAGGAGAGTATTATAGAATATTTTATTCAGGGTATACCCGACAGCAAGGCCAACAAGTCAATCCTATATCAAGCAGTGGATATAGCGGATTTGAAGCTGAAAATTAAAGTATACGAGAAGGTAACCAAACCAGCTCAATCTTCCAATTTTATTAAATCACGTCCAAATGAAGAACTGCGAATCGGTGCGAAAGACGAAACCCAATTGACTTGTTATAACTGCGGTAAGAAGGGTCATGTAAGCAAAGACTGTAAAGTGAAACTGCCAAAATGTTTCAAGTGCAACCAAATAGGCCATAAATCTTTTGACTGTAAAGTAGGTGTGAGCGTTAAAAATGAACCCAAGGAACGAAAATCACCTGCCAACATGCAGACCTTATCGTCACCTTCGCGTTCTGAACAATCGGAAAAAATAATTTCTCGACCTAACAGAATTTTTAAAGACGTTAATATACTTGGGGCAGAAGTATCTGCTCTACTAGATACATGTAGCGACAAAAGTTGTGTACGCTATGACGCTCTTATGATGATGCAAAACGCGAATGTGAGCGCGGAGAGAAAATTAATGATTGGTATAGGCGAAAGGAAAATCGAGACAATAGGCGCTTTTGAGACCATTGTCGAATTAGATGGTGTATCTGTACCCGTAAAGTTCCACGTGACGCGTGAACGAAATATTTTGTTTTCGGCGATATTTGGTAATGACGTTCTCCAGTTCGTAAATATTTTTATAACTGATGAAGGAGCAAAGTTTACACCACGATCTGCAACACCAGGAGCTAGGCCAACAGCAGTTGAAAAAATCAGCTCATCGCAAAACAGCAGTTATGATGAGCTAATTCGTCAATTCTGTAGAATTAATATTGCGATGAAAGCTTCAATCGTCGAGATAGGCCATTTGACGCACGACATTCAAAAGGAGATATTAAAAATAGCTAACAATTACAACCCAATTAAGCCAAAAACATTTCCGGTCAAAATGGGGATAGTGTTAAAGGATGAAGTACCAGTTTCTCACCGCCCCCGCAGAATGTCAATCGCTGATCAACAAATGGTAGACAACCAAGTCACAGAATTGCTACAGGATGGTATCGTGAAGCATAGCCACTCGGAGTACTCGTCACCTGTAGTTTTAGTCTCAAAAAAGGACGGTACTAAGAGATTATGCTGCGATTCTCGACGGCTAAATGAAAAGATTATATGGGACAATTTCCCAATGGTTGTGATTGACGATGTACTGCAGCGGCTACAGGAAGCTAAAGTTTATACAACACTAGACTTAAGAAATGGATTTTTCCATGTACCTATTGAAGAGTCAAGCCAACGATATACGTCGTTCGTTACCCATCGTGGACAATTCGAATTTCGGTATGTTCCATTCGGATTGTCAAATTCACCAGCCGTATTTTGCCGTTACATTACAGCGGTTTTTCGAGAACTAATAGCAGACGGAACAGTTGTGCTGTATATGGACGATGTGGTTATCCCGTCTAAAACAGAAGAAGAAGGCCTCAAGAAGTTAAAAAGAGTTTTAAAAGTCGCGTCACTAAACGGACTGAAAATAAAATGGGAAAAATGTCAGTTCCTAATGAGAAGAATCACGTTTCTAGGGTACGTTTTGGAAGACTCTACGATTCTTCCTTCAAAAGAGAAAACCATCGCAGTGGAGAAGTTCCCCATTCCAAAAGATCAGAAAGCACTACAAAGATTTTTAGGATTAACCTCCTACTTTCGTCGTTTTATTCAAGGATACGCATTGGTCGCTAAACCATTATCCGATCTCCGATAAAGAAGTTTTGTCTGTCCAACAGCTAAAGGCTGCATTAGCTAGTGCCAACGTTCTGAGACTTTTTAATCCAAACACCGAAACGGAAGTTCACACCGATGCCAGCAAACACTAGTATGGTGAAGTATTGCTGCAAAGGGATTCAGAAGACGGTCAACTACATCCTGTCCAATATATGAGTAGGAAAACAACTCCCGCGGAGGAAAAATACCACTCATATGAGTTAGAGGTGCTAGCCGTAGTCGAAGCGTTGAAAAAGTGGCGTGTGTTTGTAATGGGGCTGAAAGTGAAGATCGTAACAGACTGCAACGCATTCGCTATGACAATGAAAAAACAAGAAGTACCCCTACGGGTATCAAGGTGGGCGCTATTCCTCCAAGATTTCCAATATACCATCGAACACCGATCCGGGTCAAAAATGAAGCATGTTGATGCATTAAGTAGAGTCTCTTGTCTGATGGTCGAAGATTCTTTGCGCCATAAGATTAAAGAAGCTCAATTAGAAGACGACTGGATCAGAGCTGTGAGCAAAGTATTGGAGACCCAATCATATGAGGTTTTCTTTTTGAAATACGGACTAGTACACAAAGATCCCAATAAGAAGCTTGTCGTCGTTTCGGCATGTATGGAGCGAGAAATCATTGAAATGGCTCACAAGCAGGGTCATTTTGCAGCGAAGAAAACGGCAGATCTGGTAGAGAAGAACTTTTATGTACGAAAATTGAATTCAAAAGCCGAAAATGTAGTGAAAAACTGTGTTGAATGCATTATGTCAGAAGCCAAAGCTGGCAGAAAAGAAATCAGACAAACCGTTGCTAACGTATCACTTGGATCATGTGGGACCGATGGAGACAACGGCAAAACAATATAATCACCTTCTAGTAATAGTGGATGGCTTTTCTAAATTCGTGTGGCTCTATCCCACGAAAAGCACAGGTTCGAGCGAGGTGATAGACCGTTTGCAGAAACAATCAGCGATATTCGGAAACCCTGCAAGAATAATCTCTGATAGAGGCAGTGCTTTCACGTCAAGAGAATTTAGTGGCTACTGTGCAGACGAAGGAATCCAACATTTACTAATCGCAACAGGGGTGCCACGGGGAAACGGTGAAGTAGAAAGGATACATCGCATTATCGTTCCCATGTTAACCAAAATGTGTCAGGAAAAACGGCAGAATTGGTATCGATATGTAGAGGAGGTCCAGAAGGCGATTAACAATTCACCTACTAGAAGTCAGGCAACACACCATTTGAGGTTCTGACGGGTCTGAAAATGAGAACCAAAAACAACGCAAGTATTCAAGCTCTCCTAGAAGAGGTAACAGTTAATGAGCTCCATCAAGAGCGCAACCTTCTTCGAGAACGAGCTCGAGATAGTATGCTCCGAATACAACAGGAAAATAAACGCAGTTTTGACAAAAATCGTAAACCCGAAAAAGAGTACAAAGTCAATGACCTAGTAGCAGTCAAGCGAACTCAATTTGGATCTGGCTTAAAGTTGAAGCCAAAGTTCTTAGGACCTTATAAAATAACTAGGAAGGCAAATCATGGTCGTTACGAAGTTGAGAAAGTGGGTAAAGGTGAAGGTTCTAGAAAATGTACTACGGTCGCTGAATACATGAAGCCATGGTCATCTGCATTCGGGGCAAATGCATCGTCAGGAGGGCCGAATATGGGAACCGAATTAAGACGTACCACTAGGTCCTTAAATGATTAATGGACAAGACAAGGGAGACAAAAATAGACATACTGTAAATACGGAACGAACAGACAAACGAACACAGACAGAGAGTAGAAATAAGAACACAGACAGAGAGTAGAAATAAGAACACGGACAGAGAATAGAAATAAGGAAATGAATTGTAGTTAGTCTAAGTTTATCTTGTAAGTAAGCCACACGTGTGTACTACACAAACGGATTAACAATGAATAAAAATCTAAACTGAATTTAACCATATTAAAATAAAAGTGTTTTAAGTTAATTTAAAAGAAAATCAATCCTACATGTATATAATAAACAGTTACGCTTGTATATGGAAAATTTCGCGCTTGTTATTTTATTATATACTTCTATATGTACATACATATGTATTTTTCCTCATGTAATCTCCTTATGTAATCTTAATCTTAAAACAAAACTAAATTTCATTTTTTTTACTTGATGTTTATATTTTTTTTGCCTTTTTACACTGTGATTTGCAACAAATAACTTTTCTCAATTTAACTTTTTTCTTTTTACAATTTCACTGGTTTTCTGTTTAATACACAGTATATACTAGGTTTGTTTCTTTTTGTATTAATAATTATTGTTTTAAATTCCCTGTACTTACGGCTGCTGTTTCTTAACTGATGATTCTTTGACTTTATTTCATTTTTTACCTAATTTTTTTGAGTTTTTTCTGTTGCTCTTTCTTCCGAGACAATATTTGAGTTTTGGTTCAAGTATACCCTGCAGTTTTCGGGATAAAATTTGTTAAATTCTGCAGTTTTAGGGAGAATGACCATGAATACTTTGCATTAGTATCTTAATTCTCCTTGGTAGTTTGGCAAACGTATTAGAAGTGATGCAAGACCAAGCTATTGAGGAGATATAATTATAATCACTCAATTAAAATGATTATAATTATGGGGATATGGGATTAAAGAAAAGAGAATTGTTATCTATTTTTCTTTTATGAGCAAGGGCAAGAAAAGGGATGCTTACCTTGTTAATAAAGTATCAGCCTAACTAATAAATCGTTGTGCTGGTAACAATTTTGAATTTTAATTTTTCTTCCATGTATAGTGATTGGTATAAAGATTCAATAGTGAGTGAGGTATTCATTTTCGTTAAGGTTTACAAAGACTTAAATTTTGTATTAAATTTATTTTCGGGCAAAAGCTTCTTAAGTGTTACCATAGTTAATTCATTTCTTAAATTCAATTTTTTCGTAAATTTAAATGTTTTTTATTATTTTAATTTTGTGTGTCCAAAAGTAGTTTGGACATGTATGTTAAAAAATATATATTAAAAATGCAGGGTTACCACTCGTCGACTAAAGTCGCAATTTGACCCTTATGACCATTTGTGTGACTATGATATTTCCTCCATAAAGTATATATTTTCTGAAAGGTTATGGCCAGGGTAGTCGAATAAGCCATGTCCGTCTGTACGTGTGTTTGTTGCAATCGACTTTTAGAAGCCCTCACATGCTACTCAGATCTGTATGTGGTACCAATCTTTTAATATTCGGAAACGAATAGATGTTAAAATCCAGTACGATCGTCTATTACCTTTCTGAGATATGAGCAAATAAACTCGACTGCCTCTGTTTTTTTTCCATATTTTTAACACAAAAGTTAACTTTTTCAGCTCTATGTTAATTTATAAAGACTTACATAAAAATTAATAGGAACGATTTGGCTCTAGTATTTAATATCCTTAAACATTTTTGGAAAAGTCGATTACTAACCAGAAAAGTAACAGGCAAAAATAATTTTGAAAAATATATGTAAAGTTATTATAAAGTTACATAAAAATTAATAGGAACGATTTGGCTCTAGTATTTAATATCCTTAAACATTTTTGGAAAAGTCGATTACTAACCAGAAAAGTAACAGGCAAAAATAATTTTGAAAAATATATGTAAAGTTATTATTAATTGTTCTTCTAATTAATTTTTGGGCATGTAAGAGAAACCAGAATGCACCTCGTATTCTTAAAAATCACTGCAAGAAAAGTGACAAATCGGTTTAAAACTATTTGTGATACAAGCACAAAAATACAAAAGCTTCGGTGTTTTTCTTAAAATTTACAAGCGAAAATAGTTTTTTTTAGTTTTTGGACAGACGTTGTATAGATTAACGTCGCACAGTAGCGCCTTTTCTTACAAACCGTGGCAAAATACAAAATTTCATGACAAAATTTTGTGAAATGAATGAAAACAGCGTATAAAGAACTACTTACTGATCACAATTCAAAAACGTTTTCCTTAATTGCATAAAAATTATAGTTTGTGGAGCTTCTCAAAGTCGAAAATTTTTTAGAAAGCAAAAAAAAAGGATGATCTTGAAAAAATAAATGCAATTTAGAATTAAAGTGTCAGAAACATTGCCGTTTGATTACAACTTTTTTGATATTTTCTTAAAGGTAAGTTTGTTTTTTATTAAAAGAAGTAGTGAAATGTTAAGCAGATGCCTTACTTTTTCGGCAATAGCCGCTTTTTAGATACCCTATATTTAGGTCATTTTTACAAATAAAATATAGCAAATATAAAAATGGTCAAAAATGGTCTCGCCCATATTTTCTGAGCATATTTGCTACATAATACTTTAAATAATTTAACTTAGTTTGGCTGCCGCAAGTTGCCGCTGTAGGTGAAATAAGCAGAAAACGGTTACAACCTCATAGCGAAAACGAGAGTAATTTTTTTTCTCATTTTTAAAGTACATATGTAGCAAAGATGTGTGCAAAATGTGGAAAGAAATAAAAAAGGGTTTCCAAATTTTTTCACTGCAGCAATTTTAGTGTAAAAAAAAGTTATTTGTTGCATATTTTTATTGCTTCTCGTTAAATAATAAACAATATTTTGCTCTGCCAATCAGGTAGGCATAACTATTGCAATTTTTTTATTTATTTAAATTTAAAATCACCTGTTATAAAAGTAGTCAGGTAGTTTTAAAACTTTTTTAAACAGAATAAAATATAAACTGCAGGTATATATTAAAGTTAATTTTTATTTTGCTCAAATTAAGTAGTTTAAACCCTTTTTTCAATTTTTGGGTAAAAATTAAACCGCAATTGTATAATGCAGCCAGTTAAGTTTGTACTTTCTAAAACTAGTGATCAGTAACAGAACTTACAAAATTTTATTTTAAAGTGCGATAATGTAATGTACCAATTTAGAATTGTTTGAGTTTTTCAGAAACTCGGATAATGAAAATGCATTTAAATTGGCTATTATGGAAAAACTACACGATTTACCAGGATACCACGAAATAAGTAGATGTTCATAGCAAAATTCATACAATTATTAATACAATTATAAAAAGGTTGGCAGTTATGCTAAATGTTATAAACTCTAGAGAAATGGTAAATGGACCAAAGTTTGATAATTATGCATCAAAAACTGCCCAACTTTTAGCTCAAATGTACCCTGAGAAGAAACTTACTCCTACAGTTGATAAGATTTTGGCTCATGGTAAAAGTTTAATTGAATATCAATGCTTACCCATTGAAAACCAAAAATCTTAAATATAACATTCATATACATAAGTAAGTACATTTGTACTTGTTTCTTTTGCTTGTAAATAAAAATAAAATCGAAAGTAAATATAATAAAAACAAACATAACAGTTCATCAATATTTACAACAATAAAATTGCAAGTGTTTTTATTTCTATCGTTAACAATAACAACTACTTTTTTTATTTTTATTACAATAAATTACACTAATACCTCAATTTACGCGCTCAAATAAAATTTAATAAAAATTAAATAAATTTTTGTACAATTTATTAACTGTGTTGTTACGTATATTCTTTTTCAATATGAGTTGTTCTAAACCAAAGTGCAGAAATAAGGCGGATGATCCAATGATTTCCTGTTGGCTGTGCAACGCAGTTTATCATGCAAAATGTGTTGACTTGGCAGCACGAACTGCAGACAATCTTCGTGAAGATAAAGGCTTTTGTTGGTGCTGTAAAAAATGTATTATTTATGATGTTGAATTTTATTCATTTTTTAAAAATGCGCGAGATGAATTTGTTGGCATAAATAACGATTTATCCCAAAGATTTTTAAAATTCAAAGCATTATTTGATAATGCGTCATTCTCGCCCAAAGGAAAGAAAACAACTCCAACTTTAAACTCTTCACTTCCTGTTATGTCTACTAACAACTCTTCTGTTGATCAAAACACTTCCGAAAATTTACCACGTCCGAGTCGGTCTAGTAATTCTTTCAAAGTTAATGTACCCGTAAAACCATCTCAAAATCCGAAAACTAATTCCTCGTTATGCTCCAGTGATGTTCTCCACGAATCAAACAAATTTCCATCGTCTCTCCCTCATAACACCGAAATATTACAACCTAATACTAATCTTATTCAACAAATTGCAAGTATTATAAATTTTCAAAACGACATTTAACAAATTAATTTACATCCTCCGGCTGTGGTTTCTAGTCCGTTAAATAATCCTGCAATACTTAAAGTAATTTCTCCAAACAAAACAATTTTTGCTGCTCGATTTTCATCTGATACTACTTCTAACGCTGTTGCTGACTACATTAAATTAAAGCTTGGATACGATTGTGAATTATCTGTTTTTAAATTCAATTATTCGGAAAAACGCAGTAAATCTTCTTTTAAAATCATCGTACCAGAGGAATATGTTAATATTGTTTACCAAAATGTCCGAGGCCTTAATACGAAATTAACCACTCTTTATGAAAATAGTTTTGATTTTTCATACCACATCATTGTTTTTACTGAAACTTGGTTAAACGATAAGAAATGTATTAATAACAACGAAATATTATCTTCAAAATTATTATTATTATCTTCAGACATGATCGATCACATAAGTTGGGTGGAGGTGTGCTCATTGCCGCACATAACAATTTTCGTTGTGAAGAAATCAATGTTATACTTAACGATGACATCGAATTTGTCGCTGTAAAAATTCGACTGAGAAATACAAATTTATATATTACGTGCTCATACATTCCTCCAAACTCTTCTCTGGATATATACAATAATCACATCTTTGCCATTGATTTTGTTTTGCAACAATCTATTCCATCTGATTTATTTATTGTATTGGGAGATTTTAATCTACCTAACATATCGTGGAATAAATCTTCAGAAATAAACTATCTAATTCCTACAGTTTCAAATGAATTTATTCACTCACTCACAAGCTATGGACTTTTTCAAATTAACTATGCAAACAATATTAATGGAAAACTTCTTGATCTTGCATTTGTCAACCAGCCGATGGATATATTTTTACATAAAACACTTACCCTGAAGATCGTTATCATCCTACATTAAAATTGGAAATATTTAATTTATTAAGTTTACCTGTTTTACTTCCTAACAAAATTAAACCCCGTAAAGTTTTTTGCTTTTCTCGTGCAAACTATCAGAGGCTTAACTCTTTGCTATCAAACGTTAACTGGGATAGTATAATCTCTATCGAAAACTTAGATGATGTTGTTTCTCTCTTCTATTCAACACTACGCCGCTGCATTTCTGAAACTGTCCCAAAAATTACAATTAGAAACAACAATATTGGGCCACCCTGGAATAATAAGTATCTCCGAACTATTAAAAACAGGAAAAACAAGTTATATAAGAAATATAAAAGGACCGGATCATCTGTAGAATATACCAAATACTGTATTGCTCGTTCTTACTACACTTTGGCAAATAAATCTGCATACGACAACTATATAATCCGTATGAAGTCGAAAATGAGATCAAATCCTAAATCGTTTTATAAATTTGTGAACTCTAAACGGCGATCGTCCGTTAATCCTAAATACTATAAATATGGATCAAATGACGCTGATGATGACGTTTCTATTTCCAATTTGTTTGCTGATTTTTTTTCAACTACCTACTCTAAAAAAGTATATAATAACATAACATCTTACCCATTTAATATACCTCAATCATCTGGTATACAATTCTATTTTATTACTTATAAAACGACTCTTTCAAATTTATTATCACTAAATAATTCGTTTAATGCTGGTCCAGATGAAATACCAAATTGCGTTCTAAAAAATTGTGCAGAAAATTTATGTTACCCGCTTACTGCTATCTTTAACAAATCCATTAAATTAGGATACGTACCATTGATTTGGAAATTATCGTATATAATGCCGTTGTTTAAAAATGGAAGCAAAATTGAGATATCAAATTAGCGTGGCATTGCTAAGCTGAGTGATCTTCCCAAACTTTTTGAAAAAATTTTAACTGATAATTTATACTATCAAATTTCTTCGATTTTGTCACCGTGCCAACATGGTTTTTGTAAACATCGCTCTACAACGACTAATATTTTGGAGCTAACTACTACAATAAATGATGGTTTTATAAATAATATGCAAACTGATGCTATCTACACAGATTTTAGTAAAGCTTTTGATAAGGTAAACCATGATCTCTTGCTTAACAAATTATCATTGATGGGATTTACGGATATGACAATCAAATGGTTAAGATCATACTTGTCTTTAAGAACTCAACAAGTTAAGTATGGAAGTGCTACGTCTAATGCTATCAAAGTTCCTTCTGGTGTTCCGCAAGGTAGCCACCTTTGTCCTATTTTATTTACCTTATTCATAAACGATCTACCTTCAGTTATTCAGCACTCTAAAGTTTTGATGTATGCCGATGACGTCAAAATTTTTCGTTCTTCTAATAATCCCGAAGATCAACTTTTCCTTCAATCTGATATTGACAAATTGGTAAATTGGTGTGAAATCAACTTAATGGAGCTGAATATAAAAAATGTAAGCATATGTCCTTTTTCAGAATTAAGAATTCGGATTTATTTTATTGCATTAATGAGTGTAAACTTGATAAAGTTCTGAATTTTCTTGATCTTGGTATTTTGCTTGATCACCAATTAAATTTTCGTGACCATATTTCTTTAATTGTTAACAAAGCAAATGGTGTACTTGGATTTATGAAGAGGTGGTGCAAGGAATTTCTAGATCCTTATATTACGAAACAATTATATTCATCGTTAGTTCGACCTATTCTAGAATACGGGTCGATTATTTGGGATCCTTACTATAATATTCATATTGATAGTATCGAGTCTGTACAAAAGAAGTTTTTAATATTTTGTCTTCGTGGCTTTGGATGGAATTCGTTTTTACTACCTTCATACGAAAGCAGACTCTGTCTTATAAAATTACCAACTTTAAAAAGTCGTCGTTCAATGCTGTGTTTTTCTTTTGTGCTGGGCCTAATTCAAGGCCATATCGACTCTGAATTCCTGCTAAGTAAAATATCTTTTAATGTTCCAACCAGATCAACTCGAAATTTCCGTTTTATTAACTTAAAATACTATAGATCCAACTATGCTAATAATGATCCTCTTCGTCGTATATGTGAAAACTTTAATAACTATTATCACCTTATTGGCCTTAATGAAAGTAAAGAAATTGTTAAAAGAAATATCATTTTATATTTCAATCGTTGAATTGTTATAGAATATTATTTTATATATATCCTTAATTTTGTTTTGTTATTTTACATACTTTAGTCTGTAAGGATTTATAATCTATAGACAATACATTAAATAAAAAATAAAAAAGAACTTTATAAATCGATAACACATCAACATTGTAATTAATTTAAGTTTATAAAAATATATTTAATGTATTATAAAAAAAGTATATACATACATATATGACATAAAATAAAATATAAAATATAAAATAAAAAAAAAATTTTACAAAACAATAAAACAATAATAATTTAGAACCGCATAAATTTATAAGATACAAAAAACAAAAATTGTAAATAATTTAAGATTGTATAAAAATTCCAAAAAATTATTTTTCGAAAACATAATAAAAATCATTTTTGTAATTTTTCTCTTAAGGGTGAGGGTGTAGTATCTTATAAGTGTACACTGCTCACCTAATATAATGTAAGAAACAATAACTACCATCGTGAATTTAGTAGCGTACTAAATTCTAAAATATCATGTATGCCGACGCTTCTGACTAAAACTACATATGTGATACATTTGTGTCAAATGTAATTTGACATCTTTTGCAAACACCGCACTTACAATTGTATAAACATATGTAGGTCATGATGATATGGGTAGAATAAATAATGAAATGTAAATATCAAATAGATGATAAGAATTATATTGAGTGATTTAGAAATCACTCATACTAGACTGTAAGTACAATTCTCAATGTTAGTATATAAGAACCAAAAATTTAAATAAAAATAATGATTATGCTTTATACATTAAATTGGTGAAAGTCTTTTTATTGTTTAAAACATAAAACCTTTACAATATGTATATTTAAAAAAGGTTTAGCCAGCCTTTGAGAAAATGAGCTCCAAAATATCAAAAACAGACTGATGTAAATAATTTATAATAGTTTATTTTATATACTCTTAGAAAGGTTAAACCAGCCTTGAAGAAAATGAGCTATAAAATATTAAAAACAGACTGATTTAAATAATTTTTTGTTGTATAAGGTTCTATTTAAAAACTATGTAATTTAAGCTTTTCTTAATAAAAAATTTCCTTCAGACAAAAAATATATGTGTTTAAGTGTATCGCCTTAACCTCTGTAAAAATCTAGCTCCAGAATCGCCTGAGAAGCGGCAATTATGTAGACCAGAGTTAAGCTTCGTACACACGGTTGTCAGATCGTACAATATTGTGTGAAAAATTGGTAGCAAATACCTTACAACCGTGTGAACTGGCAATGTTTGCATAACAATGTTGGCAGAAAAGTCATTGTCATACCATTGATAGACGGCAACCTGACAACAATATTGTCAGATATATTGCAATCGTCTGAACAACCTTCATCGTTATTGTCAGACCATTGAAACATGTTGTCAGATAATTTTATATTGGCAGATGTACAAGTTTTGTGCATATGACAATGGCGTCATTGTCATACAAGTTAGTGATGTCAGATGTATAAAATGTTGCTTTTAGTATTGTTGAATAGAATGTTGTTTTTAGGAATTTTCTTGTACTTTCTATTATATTTATACATAAAAACAATTAAGAACGTTATATTCGACCATGACTAATCTACTATATATGTCACCAGCACTCGCTTGAATTATGCAGATATTAACTTTATCATAATTTACAAAGAAAAGTTGATAGCAAAAATATACATACATATGTTTGTAGTATATGCATAAATATATATAAACACTATAATCATAGACGTCTATACATACATATACAAACTACATAATCTCGGACTTCTATACGTTCATACATACTTGCATATACGAAATAATACATGCTACTATGCCTTTTTATTTGATACCAATATTGTAGAGAGTAAAATTTTAATTATCAAAATATAATTATATTTATTGATTTATAGCGTAATCTATTTTACTATTCAAGCCCTTTTATTTAATACCCATATTGAATTACAAATATGTAATTCGCCCTTTTGTATTGGACGCCATCTTAAATAAAGAATTTTTGTTAAGCCTACTGTATTTTACAGGTCAAGCCCTTTCATTTGATACCACTATTGATGGCGGTAAGTTTTTAATTACAAAAATCATATTATCAAATTTGTATTTGTTCGATATTTTGTCATGGCGTTCATCTTGATTTTTATAGGTTATACATGATATTCTGTATTCTACTTGTCAGTTCCTTTAATTTGATCCCAATATTTCAGGGAGTAAATTAGATAAATTTTTAATAACTAAAATTCACTCATTATACAAATTTGTTCGCCATTCTGTCATGACGGCCATCTTGAATTTGAACCTTTTTCATAATTTTTTTACATAAATTGTATACTAGGAAAAATTTAGGAGATTTCTTTAAAAACGTGGGAATTTTAAGTATGTATCTTCATATGGCATCACTGCAAAACGCTCTTTCAGTGCAACAGCTGTTGTGCAAAAAAAAATTGTTAATTTTCTTGCGTGTTTCTTGTTTCAGTTTAGATTTGTGTCAATAAGTGGAGAACAAAATGAAAATAATAAAAATCATTGTAAATATGAAGAGGACGGTACAGAGTATTCCATTTTTAAATTTGTGAAAGCTTTTCTAGATCCCCAGACGCTATCGGAATCTAAGATTGTAAAAAAAACATGACCAAAGCAATTTCTGACAACAGATCTGCCAATTTTTTTTATACCGTCATCTGACAACCGTCTAAACTTACAATTTTTTGTTGGACAACATCGTCAGATAATGTTATTGTCAGAACAACATCTGCCAATGAAATTGTCAGCTTTTCTGACAAAAGTCTTACAACCGTCAGAACTGACAATTTACCTTATGGAAGCAATTCTTCATTGTCATTCCATTGTTAGCATATGTTTAGGTGTAGCAATTAAGTAAAATCTGACAACCGTCTGTACAGAGCTTTACTAAAATGCACTAGTGAATCTGTGGTTCAAATGTTTCCTAAAATAACTATCACGTCAGTAGTGATAAGGTCTACTTGTGGATTTTCAATGACAAGCCTGTGTTAGATGTCAATAGTAGATTACATTGGCTGGGGCATAGCTGGTCGGTAGTACTGGTGACAATTTCACTAGTACAACACTACAGTTTTACTACTCACATTCCCTGCAGGGCATTTATCTCATACTAGCCAAACCCGGCGCGCGTTGCTACGCCCCTTAATGAATCGAAATGCATTCTGAATTTTAATTGAATATCAAGTGCAAAAACCTAAAAATTATAATTTTTTTATGGGCGTGGCATTGCCCACTTTTCTAGTCACGAAATTGTAAAGTCATAACAGCTCAATATGTGTGCAAAGTTTCAGAAGAATCGGACCAGTGCAAGTACCTCAAAATTAAAATTGTTTTTATGGGCGTGGCCCTGCCCACTTTTCTAATCACGAAATTGTAAAGTCATAACAGCTCAATATGTGTGCAAAGTTTCAGAATAATCGGTCAAGTGCAAGTATCTCAAAATGATACCTTTTTTTTATAGGCGTGGCACTGCCCACTTTTCTAATCACGAAATTATTTAGTCATTACAGCTCAATATGTGTGCAAAGTTTCAGAAAAATCGGTCTGGTGCAAGTACCTCAAAATTGTAGCCTTTTTTTATGGGCGTGGCCCCGCCCACTTTTTTAATCACAAAATTATAAAGTCACGACAGCTTAATATGTGTGCAAAGTTTCAGAAAAATCGGTCCAGTGCAAGTACCTCAAAATTAAAACTTTTTTAGGGGCGTGGCCCCGCCCACTTTTCTTATCACGAAATTATTTAGTCATGACAGCTCGATATGTGTGCAAAAATTCAGAAAAATCGGTCAAGTGCAAGTAGCTAAAACTGATAACTAATTTTTTATGGGCGTGGCCCCGCCCACTTTTTTTACCCATAAACACTCCCCGGTATGTGTACAACAACTTACCAAAGTTTGAGCCCGATCGGTTTTGCAGTTTCGGAGTCTATAGCTAACACACACACACACACACACACACAGAATTTCACTTTTATATATATACTTAGATGAAATAAGTATATAAAAACATCCCATTGTAAAATTATAAATTGAGTTTACGTATGTATGTTTCAACAAAAATTAAGAAAAAAATTACGAAAAAAAATTAAAAAAACAATAAAAATATAAATAATATATAAAAATATATATAAAAGTGAAACTCTGTGTGTGTGTGTGTGTGTGTGTGTGTGTTAGCTATAGACTCTGAAACTGTAAAACCGATCGGGCTCAAACTTTGGTAAGTTGTTGTACACATACCGGGGAGTGTTTATGGATGAAAAAAAGTGGGCGGGGCCACGCCCATAAAAAATTAGTTATCAGTTTTAGCTACTTGCACTTGACCGATTTTTCTGAAACTTTGCACACATATCGAGCTGTCATGACTAAATAATTTCGTGATAAGAAAAGTGGGCGGGGCCACGCCCCTAAAAAAGTTTTAATTTTGAGGTACTTGCACTGGACCGATTTTTCTGAAACTTTGCACACATATTAAGCTGTCGTGACTTTATAATTTTGTGTTTAAAAAAGTGGGCGGGGCCACGCCCATAAAAAAAGGGTACAATTTTGAGGTACTTGCACCAGACCGATTTTTCTGAAACTTTGCACACATATTGAGCTGTCATGACTAAATAATTTTGTGATTAGAAAAGTGGGCAGTGCCACGCCTATAAAAAAAAGGTGTAATTTTGAGGTACTTGCACTTGACCGATTATTCTGAAACTTTGCACACATATTGAACTGTTATGACTTTACAATTTCGTGACTAGAAAAGTGGGCAATGCCACGCCCATAAAAAATTATAATTTTTAGGTTTTTGCACTTGATATTCAATTAAAATTCAGAATGCATTTCGATTCATTAAGGGGCGTAGCAACGCGCGCCGGGTTTGGCTAGTAATATATAAAATAAAAATTTTTTGGCTCAGCTGGGATTCGATGCCATATTCACTCTAACCGGTATACCATGTAATAGATTTGTAAACGACTCCCGGTTATTTAGTAAATTCAAACAATAGTGTTAGTCTGTTAGATTCTCTTTATTAACTGCTTTTCTTCGTTCTTAAAAACTAAAACTTATACTAGAGTAAACCGTCATGTATGCAGGTGTCATCAAATTATTAACCTCATTAAAAGTATGCCGATTGATATTTTATTAATTGCAGCAAAAATAATGTTTAAATATTTATGAAATTTAAGATATCTAGGTCAACGTTTATGAATTTATTTATAATAATGAATACTTACAATTACTCATCGTATGAGGCAATGCACTCAATGGAATGTTGGTTATTTAAAGTACAATGCAATGGAATATGATCGACACATGCATTTATAAAACCTCCCTTTTCAATAGAATGATCTTATAATTATTTGGTTGATTTTAAGATCATTCCTAACAATATTTTTATTATTATTATTAATGGATTAGAATTACTAATAATTTTATGTGCTACATGTTTTAAATATAAAGTTCTACAGTATTTATCGGTTATATGCATTTCTGAAAATGCACACTTTTCTGTGCATATAAGCGGAAAATGCAAATAAAAAAATTCGTTTATATGCATATACGGTGCTTATAAAAAAACTCGTTAATATGCATAAGCAGTGCATTTATAAAAATTCGGATATTTGCATTAAGAGTACATATAAAAAAGTAGACAAAATCTATCCAAATTTGTATACATATACATACATATGTATGTATCAGCTTTTATTAAAAATTAATTTTTACAAAAAAAAACTAAAAATATTAAATTTAATAAAAAATATTATAGTACATTTAGAAGTTTGTAATAAAAGTATCATTTCACTGAGATCAGTCAACTAGGTTGAGAACATAAAAAACTAGAAATTCATTGCTTACTAGAATTGCCCCAGCAGTTCCAATACTTGCCACTTCCTTATCATTGCTAATAAAATCACAAGCCATGGAAACTTGAATTTGAAATTGCTGAGGTAAATTGAAGTACTTAGTCTTATACATACTAACTTTTGAAAAAACCTGTTATTTTCTTTTGTACATTTTTGCAGCAGCTCTCAAAAATAAATTGTTAATTTTTTCCAATTCATCAATCAATTCATTTCTTGCTTCATCTGGCATCTCTGCCTCAAACCGTGAACATCGTGTTTATTTTTTACTCTAAATTGTTAAACCAATTTTATATATTAAAAGGTCAATAAAAATAAAATTTTAAGTGATTGTGTATTTCTGACAATGTTGTCGCAAAAAAGAAAGAAACTCTGGGGTAATAACCCAAAATTTAAAGTGCCAAAAATATCCGACGTACCTAGCAGCAGTGCAAATAGATTTCATCTACTTGCAAATGCAGAAGAAGAAGAAGACAGTACTCACAATGAGAAAATACCACCTATTGTAGTGGACTCAGTTCATAGGTTTTCGTCAGTTTTTGGGCTAATTGGAGAAAGGTATATGTTTAAACGAATGTCAATTGGAACCAAAATATTATCTAGTTCAAGAACTCTTTATGAAGAGGCCTTAAATCTACTAAAAACCAAAAAGTACCAGTTTTACATGCATGAAATAAAAGATGCAAAAACCTTTAAATTAGTGTTGTTTGGTCTTATTCAAATGGACACTAAGATAATCAGTGATGAATTTAACAAATCACATAACATAAATCCAGTAAGTGTTAAAGAAATCACTACCAAAAGGTCTACCCAAGATGATACACTATATCTAATTGAGTTTGACCGCCAGCAAGTGTCGAAGAGGGATATATTAAAAATTAGGTATTTTAGTACTATTGCCGTTTACTGGAGAGGACCACTCAAGGGCAGTAAAGGTCCTACACAATGCACCAAATGCTCTATGTATGGTCATGGCGCTAGAAACTGTAACAGAGTAGTAGTGTGTGCAGCCTGTGCTGGTAATCGTGAATTTGCAGATTGCCCATTGAACAAAGCTGCAAATAGTGATAACATCGTTTATAAATGTCACAACTGCACAAAAAAGAATTTGAGAAATGTGAAGCACAGAGCCGACGACGCTAAGTGCCCATGTCGTCAGGAATATCTTGAGATTCGACAACGTACCACAGCCAGAATAAAGATGCCACAAAGGAATAATATGATGAACTTCAACGTCAATGAAGTTAATTTTCCACAACTGCCCGGTAAGGAGCATCGAAATTATCCACTTGACTCTGGTGCTAAAAATAATATACTGTACTCTGATGTAACAAGAAGTAAAAATCCTGTGAACAGAAATGAAGATGATATTTCCAATGAGAAATTAATGCTGGGAATGATGCTTCAACATGCCATATAAATCAACAGTAAGTCACAATGTTCATGTTATGCACTGGAATGCTCAAGGCATAACGACTGAGTCAGCAGCTTCACAGCTGGAAAAATTTTTATACGACCAGGAAGTTGATATTCTCCTTGTCAATGAGACTTTTTTGAAACCCCACCATAAATTAAAACTTGGGGGCTACAAATTTATAGAGAGGATAGACCAACACATGGCGGAGATATACTCATTGCGATAAAATATAATGTTGAACACGAAATATTACCAACTATAAATACGCGTGTGGCGGAAAATATTTTGGTGCGAGTAATAATAAATAGGCGCCCTGTGATATTTACATCTGCGTACAATCCGGCTCACACTATACATTTTAAAACTGATATGGATGCCTTAACTAATCGTTCAAATGACTTCTTTTTATTCGGTGATTTAAACGCTCAACATTCTCACTGGAATTGCTTTTCAAACAATATTGCTGGTAATGAGCTTTATAGCCATTGCCTTCAATCAAACTACTATATTTATTGCCCAAATGCATTTACTCGTTTTGGACAAAATATTAATCCAGTACAGCCGTCTACAGTAGACATCCTTTTAACTAACTCTTGTCTTCCTTTTTCAACCTTGGAAACACATCCAAATATTCTGCAGTCGGACCATGTACCAATATCTTGCGTCATTTATGGAGAGGTACATAATAGAATTTTGTTGGTACCCCTATATAATCGAGCCGATTGGTTATCAATAAAAAACTGGGTGGAGAATGAAATACTATTACAATATATAAATCAAAATATTACAAACACAGGTAATCTAGATGTATCATTAAGCAAACTAATATATATTGTAAAAGAAGCTACTAATAGAATACCAGTTGGTCATAGAAACCCCTGGCAACGGCAAATTTCAGAAATTAGCAAAATACTAATTGCTCAGAGAAACAAATATAGACGTAAATTCCAAAGATGTAGGGATTTAAATTATAAAATGCATTTATATTGTGTCTTGAAACAGCTAAATAGGCTTTCACCTGAATAAAGACAGGAATGAGTCTTGGTCGAAATTTATTTCAAATCTGCCTACCGGTTCCAAAAAGTTTTGGAAATTAACTAAAACTTTAAAAGGCAAGAATCCTACATATTCTAAACTTCATGTAGATGGATCAATTCTGAATTCTGACGTCGAAAAGTCAAATGTAATAGCTGACGTATTTGCTAATTCACATACCATTACTATTAACAATCCATCACCCATGGACTCGGTTGTATCAAGATACATTAATGACCTTAATCAAACTCTTACCGACAATACAAGTATTAAACTTACAAATTTGGCTGAAGTCAAATCATTTGTCCATTTGCTGAAAAATAATAAAGCTCCTGGCTTAGATGGGATTAACAGTATAATACTTAAAAATATGCCCGACTCCTTTTTTGAAACCTTAAGAAAATTATTTAACTTCTGCCTGAGCAATGGGCACTTCCCACAAGTTTTTAAAATGGCTAAGGTAATTCTAACCCACAAACCTGGAAAGGATCCTAAATTGCCCTCCAGCTATAAGCCAATAAGTATTCTAAGCCTATTGGATAAGGTGTTCGAGAAAATTATTTACTCCAGAATTTTAGATTTTTCAAATTACAATAATATCATGAATAAAGAACAATTTGGTTTTCGAAAAGAGCACTCCACTGTACATCAACTTAAGAGAGTTGTTAACGTTCTTTAATGTAATAAAAGTGATCGAAAAAGTACTGGAGTCGTTTTTCTTGATATCGAAAAAGCTTTTGACTTAATCTGGCATGATGGACTAGTGTATAAATTAAATACGTTAAATTTTCCAATTTACCTTCAAAAACTTATCAAAAGCTTTTTAGATAAACGTACGTTTGTTTATCTGTCAATAACAAATTTTCTAGTGAAAGGCAAATACCTGCGGGCTTGCCGCAAGGATCAGTATTATCCCCTACACTATACTCGATATATACATCTGATGTTACTCTAAGAAGAGACCATGATGCAGCTTTTTACGCGGACGACAGCTCCTTTATTTTTTGCGGTAAAGTCTCGAATGCGATAATTAGAAGAATGGAAAATAATCTTAAATTAATTCGTAAATACTATGACAAATGGAAAATAAAAGTCAATGACGATAAAACTCAAGCAATTATATTTCCATTCAACAAATCGCGAAAACGCTTTCCTACTAGATATTTATCGTCCAGGGGAACAATTATCCCACTGAAGGACGAAATTAAATATCTAGGAGTAATCCTTGACAGAAAACTTTTATTCAGACAGCATGTTAATTACATTTGCGAGAAGGCAATTAAGTGTAGTCGTGCCTTATACCCCTTGATTGGCCGAAGATCTAATCTTAATATAAAGAACAAAGTTCTTATTTACAAAATGTGTATTCGACCGATAATGACCTATGGTTGTCAAATCTGGTCCCAAAAGGCTGCTAAAACGCATACAAAAAAAATTGCAAATCATTCAAAATAAAAACTTGAAAATAATACACAATCTACCTTTTAGATATCCAACTTATCTTCTACATAGAAACTTTGACTTCAAAATGTTCAATTCATTGACAAGGGAACTGACGCTGTCATTTAATGAAAAATGCAGAAGGTCAAATTTTGAAATAATAAGAAATTTGCTGAACAACCATTGAGGGTCTTTTGTTTAAAAGACACATTTCAGTGATTGTTTTAAAATCTCTTATAACTTCTAAGTTGATGCGAGGTTTTTTATGAACAACTTTTCCTTAAATCTGTGATATTAGTAGTTTCTTTATTTAATTAATCAGATGTTAATTGTTGTAATACTATATGTAAATTCCATAACTCTGTTAATGATATTGATAAAATGAATAAGTTTTTAATAAAGGATAATAAAAAAAAATCATTTCTTGCTTTGAAAAAAACACCGTAAACTACTTAAATATTCCACTACATTACTTACAGATGGAATTGGTATATACTCATTGTCATCATTCTCGTTAGCTTGATTGAAGCTCAGAAACGATTTCCTCATCGTTAGGTGGTGCATGACAAGGTAAATTTTCGTCCTGAGTTACAAAATTTTCAAATTAAGCTCCAAATTCTAAACCAGAGTCAGCAGTTATAATTATTTCATCTTCGCGATCTACCATCGCTGGCAGCCCGTGAGATTCCAAAACAATCTTACACCGATATATAAAAAGTCATATAAATTGGAAAAATATAAGCCTGTATCTTTTAAAATCAAAAACTTGATTTAAGTTAAAAATGGTACTAGGAGCTACCATCCAATATGCTTGCTTGGCTATATATAATGCTGCTAACATATCAAGGCTTTTCTTGAAATCGCTAAAAAGCATATTTTCTTACGTATTATATTTCGTCGATGGTATGCCTTGAAAGCGTGAATGATCACCTGATCTAAAGGCTGTAAAATTGAGGTGCTATATGCTGGTAAATATCGAACGTCAACGTTCTTTAAACTTATCTGCTTATGGGCTGTAGCATTGTCTACTAATAAGATTACTTTTCTATTTTGTTGAATCATTTCTTCATCAAAAGCTAGAATTATTTCAGTCCAAATGTCCTGTGTCATCCATGCCTTGTTTTGCGAAAAATACTTAATTTTTTATTTTTAAAACATCGAGGTTATTTTGGTTTACCTATGTCAAACATAGTCACCAGTTGCATTGCACAAAAGGAGTAAAGTTTTACGTTCTTTTGATGACGTCATTCCAGAAATTTTAAAACCACTCCTATTGAGTGTTGATGAGGGCAATACTTTGAAAAGTAGTTCCATTTCATCGGCATTAAATATGTAACTTGCTTTGTATCCAGTGGTCAAATTTGGGAGAATTTCTTGAATATTGTCAACTGCTTGCTTATCAGTAGATCTTGCCGCACCATGAATCTTTTTTAAAGTAATTTCCTCTCTCCGTTGCCATCTGTATAGCCAGCCAGGTGTAGGATATAAATTTTAGTTCAGGGCAATATCAAATTGTTTGGCCTTTTCCATTAGCATATTGTTTGACACTACAGCACCAGACAGCCTTACTTGATCAAACCATTTCGATAATGCCTTATACTTTTTTTTTTATTTTCGACTCGATTTTTTTCTTTGCGACATACATACATATATTGCATGTTTTGCTTTGAACTTTTGTCTCTTAAGGACGGTACTCTGTTCCAACGTGCGAAAAATTTTGAGCAACTTATATTATTTCGCACGAACAATTTGACATGTTGCAAATGTTATCCACCTCGCGGTTTTGCTACATTTGTCGATTTTATTCGTTATGAGTATGAGACATTGTTTTGCATAGATAAACAAAAACCATATGGTTTTTAAAATTGTCGTTGAAAAATAGTGCGGCATAAGTTTTATTTTAGAAGTTTCTAAAAAATAACTATATAAAACTATATACTTACATATGTATATAAAAAAATGGATGAAGCAATATTACTTGCCAGTTGTGTGGCAGCACAACAATTAATTAACATTGTAAATGCGACAGAGAAACTAATGGACGACACTCGGCGTCCAAAAAGCCTCTATCTAATGCAAAGGAATGATAAAGGAAGGCTTGTTACAGACGTAAGTACATATGCACATCTATTTTGCAATATATGTACATATGTATATGCTTTTTAAATTTAAAATCATAATATATGTATGTATTTTAGTTTGAGGATATGCTAAATAACCAAAAAACTTTTAAAGAGAACTTTCACAGTATCTTGAAACTAACAATATGCTCACTGATCGTCAATCTGGTTTTCGTATAAATCACAGCTGTATAACTGCCCTCGTAGATGTTGCTGAGGATATAAGACAACAGATAGACAACGGTAATGTTACCTTTTTAGTTCTCTTGGATCATTCTAGAGCGTTTGATACGGTTGACTACAATATTTTTGTGTCTTAAACTTAAACATATGTTTAGATTTGCATCAAGTGCCACAGATCTCATACATTCATATCTAATTGATAGATATCAATACGTAGAAACTTCTACTTCAGTTTCAGGATCATTGCCATTAAGTCGAGGTGTTCCACAAGGTTCGATCTTAGGCCCTCTACTGTTTTCGTTATACGTGAATGATCTGCAGGGCAAACTCGAACACTGCAGGGTAAGGCTGTATGCAGATGATGTACAGCTTTATATCAGTTGCAGCAACACCGCGGTTGATGAATGTGTGAGGACTTTAAATCAGGAGTTAGGTCTTGTTAACGAGTGGGCCACCGCTAATGGGCTGGCAATTAATCCTTCTAAATCGAAGTGTTTGATTATTAAAAAGAGGCTTTTTAAACTTGACTGCAACCCTATTTTAACTTTAAATAACCAGTCCATAGATATTGTAAGCTCTGCCAAAAATCTTGGTATATATTTTAATAACAACCTTACTTGGTCTAATCACGTTAACGTTGCATGTGGTAGAATGTTCTCAATGCTAAGAAATCTATGGCAAACTCAATATTGTACTCCAACTAAAATTAGAATACTTCTTGCAAAAACTTATTTAATACCTATCTTATTGTATGGTTGTGAACTATTTGCCAGTTGCGATAGTGAAAGTAAAAGAAAACTTAATGTGGCATTTAATAACATAATTCGGTACGTATATGGTCTAAAAAGATATGACCATATCTCCCCCTACGTAACCTTGCTTTACGGTATTAGTTTTGATGATTATTTAAGAGTGCGTTGTTTACTGTTTATGCATAAAATTATATATACACATCAGCCTGAACATCTCCATGAACGTTTAAATTTTTCAACACTTGATAGAGGCAAAAGAATTCTAGCATTTAGTCATCGAACGCTGATTTCTAAATACCATTTCTTTATTAATGCTATCAGTCTCTGGAACGGAATCCCCTATAGATCACAAACCATTAGTAACGCACGACAATTCAGAAAATTTATTTTTGGTCATTTCTCACGTTAAAATACATACATATATAAATTTTGCTTGTATATTGTTTTAACTTATTTTATTATTGTTTTGTCTTATTTTATTTTATCTTATTTTATTGAATTTTATTAACACTTTGTTATTAAATTTGGTTAATTTCTATATTTTGCTTTTCTTAATTTTTTATTTAATATTACTTAAAATTTATGTTAAAAATTACACCTATTTTGTCATTATTTGCATATGCTCAGTTCCATACTGCAATATAAGACTTAAAGTCTTGTGTATGGGACATCGAAAAGAAATAAAAATAAATAAATAAATAAATAAATAAATAAATAGCTGTGCCTTTTTTTATTTGTTGGGTAAAGTAGAGGAGTTACTTAAACCTAAAAGAAACACACATCCTACTGATGGTATATCTGCAAAGCAGAAATTGGCAGTAGTACTAGAGTAAGTGAATGTCAGTAATATGTTTGTATGCACATCTATTATTTATTAACCATTTACATATATGGACAGATATTTAGCATGTGGAACGTTGCAGCGACACATCGCAAGTTGTTACAGAATTAGCAAGCAGAAATTTGGTGTAATTCTTGATGAAGTGTGCAATGCTTTGTGTTATGTATTGCAGGATGAAATTCCACAGATGACCGAGGAAGAATTAATGCGTATTTCTAATACGTATAAAAAGTGGAATTTTTACAATAAATAAATAAAACAAATCAAATTGAATTGGATTTAAAAAACGCACTTTTTAAAATATTTTGTATTAGCTTTCCTTTTTGAGTTGGTATAAATATTGGTTTTCTATGAAAAGTTGTTACTAATAAATAATAATAGTAAAAATTAAAATAGTAATAAACATCAAATAATGATCTTTTATATTTTATTTTTTTGTATTTACATACATATGTATGTATGTATGTTTCACAACTACTATAAGTATAAAAACAAAATATTACATTCATGAGAGTGAGTCTTTTATGCATATTACTAAATAACTATTAATTCATCTAAATAAATAAAGAAAAATCCTTTTTTAATTTAAATCAGATCACAAAATTCATCAATATAAAGTCTTTCGGGTTTTTAAACATATATAAGGTACAAGTGTCATTACGTAACTATAACAAGTAAGAGTGCTATATTCGGCCATGCCGAATCTTATATACCCTTCACAACGTGTAGTCATACAATAACAGTTGCTTGTCTCACCATTCATCCCATATGAAATACGTACACGTATGTATGTAAAAAAAAACGAAAAAAAAAAAAAATTTTTAAAAAAAATTAAAAAATAAAATTTAAAAATAAATTAAAAAAAAAATTATTATATATATAATATACATATATAAAACAAAAAAAAAATAAAAAAAAAATAAAAAAAAAATTAAAAAAAAAATTAAAAAAAAAAATAATAATAAAAATATAAATAATATATTAAATAAAAAATAAAAAAAAAAATAAAAAAAAAAAATGTAAAAAAAATTTTTAAAAAAATTAAAAAAAATTTTTTTTTGGCTCAGTTGGGATTCGATGCCACGTTTTCTCTAACCAGTATACACGTTTGTATGGATGTATGTTGTTGTTGTAATGTTGTTTTTGTGAAAAAAAATCGAGGTGGTCGTGGGTTTTTGCTCATATCTCAGTTGTTTATGTACCGATATTTCTGATTTTCAATACCGATCTACTCCCGAATATTTCTGATATTTTAATACCTTACCCGGGTCCAACCTATGTCGGGGGGCTTCAAAAAGTTGATTTCAACATACACACGGACAGACTGACAGGGCTTAATCGACTCCCCTATTCATAAGCTTTCAGAAAATATATACTTTATGGGGTCGGAAATGAAAATTGTAGAAATTTCACACGGAATGACAAACCTATATATACCCTTTTTCACTGTGTGAAGGGTATAAAAAGAAACAAAAAATTAATTTAAAACTTCAGTATGTTTAATCTTTTCCAACAGCATTGAAATTGCGTTAAACTGCATATCTTCCGCCACGGTTTTAGGCAATTTCAAAAGAAGTGAGTCTAAATAATTTAAGAAAGGAGTATTAACACTACTCTCTTTCTTTTTGGCTAAATCAACTAGCGTTGTCATCGCATCTGCCACTTGTGAAACATTGGCTTTCATTTCATTTAAACGTAAATTTTTGCTCGATAAATTCGATGTTTTCTAATAAAAACGAAATTTATAGATTAATATTTGTTGATAATTCAGGTAGATGTTGCCTTACATATGAATATGATGGTTTGTTAGCCACCGACGAAGTACTAGGTAGCACTTCAATTTCACCAAAATCAATATCATTAAATGGCTCCGATTCTTGACTAAAGAGCAGTTGTGAGCTAATTGTTCTAAATATATGTACATATGTTAAAATTTACATAAGAAATGTAACAAAATAAAAGTAGTACGTACGTTCTCAATTTCGAAGTGTCAGTCATAAAATCTAAGTCTTCAGAAAACTCCCATGGATCTTCTGATTCATCTGACAACAGCTCCAAATCGCAACCACTACCAGATTTTTTTGGCTCTTTGTTCTTCCGGCAGTGATAGCGTTTGCTATCTAAAATACTCCGCCAATTTTGTCTACATGCATCATCTACGAAAATTGGATAAATAATCGTAATAAAGTATGAATATATGTATGTATGATTAGTTAACGGGTTTTCCAACTTCCTGTCCAATTTCAATCCAAGCGGCTTTCAATGCATTTCTGTTGCAGTGCAGCTTATGGGTTTTATCCCAAATATGCTTTCTCTTTTTAACGGACGATATAAGCTGACGCTTCTCACAATCACTAAATTTTATTTTATTTAAAACTTTTGAATTTTTCTCCATTTTTAAAACACTTAAAAACTATGAAACGAACAGCTGTTGCTTAAAATTTCATGCGAAATAATGTGCAGCTCATATTATTTCGTGCGAAGAATAAAATGTTGCTAGAAACATTTAGTATGTATTTCGCTTCATGAACAAAGTACAACTCTATCAACATTTTTTCGTATTTATTTCACAGAAATTTTTTTTATATTGAGTTTTCCAACATTTCGTACGAAATACTGAACAGAGTACCCAGCCTTAGAATACGATTTACGGTGTCTATTGAGCATCCATACTTTTTACAAATATCTTGTTTAGTAGAATCTTTATAGACAGCATATTCTTTTGTTAGCACTCATTTTTGATCGCATTTATTCATGATGCATATAGAAGACAATTTCTTTTGTAATTTATTCAAATTATATTAAAATTATTGTGCATAAAAGCGAAAATGCATATAAGCGAAATGCATATAGACGAAATTTTTATGTATATTTTAAATTACAAGCTGAAATTGCACATGCTTGGATGCATAAAAGCGAGAAATGCTTATAACCGACGTGCATATAAGCGATAAATATCGTATTTAATAAAGTTCTTAAGTCTATTTAGGTATTAATATAATTATATTTAATCCTTATGAAACAATTTTACGCTATTCTTATGGATAATGGAAGTTTTATCATTTCCTTGTTTTATTACGATATTCTTATCATCTATTGCTACCACTTGATAAGGGCCTGTGTATAATTGATCTAATTTATGGCCAGCTGTATTTTCCACTAAAACCATGTCGTTTACCTGGATGTTTTGTGGATGTGACGTTTTGTCATAATCTTCTTTTTGTTTATTTTTTTTTTTTTCTATTAAGGTTTTGGCTCGTTGGTGTGTCAATTGTAATCTATATTTTACCTCTTTATTGTAGGCTTCAATATTATATATTGGGTCTACCTCTCCTTTTAAGAGAAAGTTGAGCGGAGTGGGCGTTTTGGCGAACACTAGCTCAAATGGACTATAACCATGAACCGAAGAAGGGGTTGTATTATAAGAGAATTCGAAATAACTTAACCACTCATCCCAATCTGTTCTATTGGATGACAAATAAGTTCTTAGGTACTCGTTGAGTGTTCTATGAGACCGTTAAACTGTACCTAAGGTTTCATGGTGGTATGCCGTTGAGTGTAATTGTCTTATGTTAAGTAGTTCGCAGAACTCTGAAAGTACTTCGTTTCTATATTCTGTGCCCCTATCTGTTAGTAGTGTTTTCATGGGTCCAAATTTTAATATGCAATTCGTAAATATTGCCTTTGCTACAGATTTCGCTGATTTATCCGATATAGGGATAGCTATTAAATATTTCGATAGGTCACATACAATTGTTATGGCATATTCATATCCTGCGTTTGATTTGATGAATGGTCCTATTGTATCTATAATTACTATATCAAAAGGCTTGGCTGGGGTAGTTGTGACTGCTAAACTCTCTTTATGTTTAGGACGAACTTTGTTTAGCTGACATTGCATGCAATTTTTTACATATTTGGTGACTTTTTTTGTCATATTTTTCCAGTAATAGTCTCTTCTAAGTTTATTTAATAATCTTGTGATCCCTGGGTGGCCACCAAGCAGTGGATCCTCTTTTTCATCTGTTTTTTTTTTAATTTTTCGTGTCAGCGCTATTTCTATATTATTCAATTTATTGTTTGCAATTTCCTTAAATTCATTAACTCGAGTATGTTCAAATATTATATCATTTAGTGATAGTTGCAACTTTCTAATGCCTACACTGTTAGCCATCTTCTCGAGCTTTGGTAACAATTGATCTAAATCAATCTTTCCATTAACAGTGAAGTCATTCACTATAGTTTTTATCATAATACGTTTCCCTTTTATTAGTGAACACCTAAATGTATCTACTACTTGGGTAAACTTTAAACGAACTAATTTTCTCACCTCATTTACGTTAATAACTTCGTATGCGCGTGGTTTGTTACTTATATGATCAGTGTTGCAAGTTATATTAGTGTTATCAATATTTTTGTTCTTATTTTGTAGTCGTGTAGTGACTTTCAGTATATTTATGTTCTCACCTATATCTTTAATATCACTGAAATCCATGCGTGACAAAGCTTCAGCTCCGCTGTTTTGTTTTCCTTGTATATATTCTATTGAAAAATCATACTCCTCAAGATCTAATCTCATTCGCGTGAGTTTAGACGAAGGGTTCTTCATTGAAAATAAGTAAATTAATGGCCTATGGTCACTTCTTACTAGAAATTTTTTCCCGTAGATGTAAGGACGGAAAAAATTAATGGCCCAGTGTATCGCAGTCAGTTCTTGTTCAATAACCGATTTGTTGGCTTCACCCTTGGTAAAGGCTCTTGAGGCGTATGCGACGGGTAGATGAATACCATTGTATTCTTGGCTAAGAATGGCTCCACAGGCATCTTTGCTTGCATCCGTTGTAATACAAAATTGTTTTTCGAAATTTGGATATTGTAGTATTTGTGGTGATAAGAGGGAGTTCTTCAGATATTGGAATGACTTCTCACATTCCTGGGACCAAACGAATTGCGTATTCTTCCTTGTTAATCTTGTGAGATGAATTGAATATTTAGCAAAGTTTTGTATGAATCTGCAGTAATAGTTGCAGAAGGCAACGAATCTTTTGACATCGTCAGCGCTTTTAGGTGTTGGGTAATTTTTTATTGATTCAAGTTTTCCATCATCTGGGTAGATGCCTTTATCGGTGCATCTATGGCCCAAGAACGTAACTTCATGTTTGAAGAATATGCATTTACCAGGTGTAATTTTAAATTGAATTTTCTGCATGTTTCAAAAACGTCTTGAAGATTTTAAAACATATGGTTTTCCGAGCATCTTAGGACAACAAGGTCGTCCATATACAAGAATGCTTGAGATGGCCTTAGGCCAGCGAACGCCAATGACATCATACGTTGGAAGGAATTCGGTGCGATTTTAAGTCCGTAAGGGATTCTTTTAAATCTGTGTGATCCCGTATTAGTCGAGAAAGACGTGATATCCCTAGAGTTGCCCTAGAGTTATATGCTATCAAGCTCTATCTGATGGAAGCCTGACATAAGGTCAAGACATGAAAAATATTTGGCTCTTCCCAGTTGTTCTAGGATATCATCGATTCTGGGAAGAGGAAATTTGTCTGCTATAAGTTTCTTATTTACCTGTCTATAGTCAATGACTAGACGCCATCTTTTATCATTGCTATTTGGTAGCTATTTTTTGGGCACCAACAATATTGGACTATTGAATTCCGACACTGAGGGTTCTACTATTCCATCTTTGATTAATTTTTCAACTTGACTATTTATTGCAGACTTTTGAGACTCGGGAATTCTATAATTTTTTATATAGACTGGTGTGTCGTCCCTTAATCTTAGTGTTTGTCTATTCTGAATACACAGGAAGTAGATTTTTCAACTCAAAGATAATTTCAGTTGGAAAGTCGTCCGGTCTGAGAATCAAAAGTTGATTATTTTTCTCAAAATCAAGGATGCAATTGAATTTTGTCATGAAATCAATACCCAGAATTCCATCAGTGGGTATTGGGAAGTTATCATTGACGATGAGAAAATCGTGTTTGATGTGAGTGTTTTTGTTAATTAAATTGCCTGTGATTTTTCCCATTGTATAAACTGCGTTGTCCCCTATGCCTGTAAGCTTACATTTGTACGTAGGGTTTATACCTTCTTGAGTTTATATGCAACAATTTTTCAATACAGATACACTAGCACAAGTATCTATTAAAAATATGTTAAGGTTTTTGCTTAGGGTATTTCTAATGGAGCAATAGCTCGATAAATTAAGATTAAAGTGGTAAATTTTATTATCATTGTAAGTTGCGGAGTGAATACTGTCATTATTATTATTTAGTTTTCCCCCATATGGGTGGTCAGGGGGTCGTCGCCGTTTCCCTGCACATGACCATTAATAAGATGCACATTTCTATTAAAGTTAGTGCGCCTATTGTTATTTCGGTTGTTATAGGTGTTGTGATTATTGTAATTGCGATAACTAGTTGCATTGCTATTATTGCGGTAACGATTATTACGAGCGTTATTGTTATTATTATAAATATTGTTGCCACGATTATTATAATTCCGATAATTATCGTGATTATAGTTTCGGTTGTTAATGAAATTGTGTGACAATCTGTTACGATATTTCACAAACATAACAGAGTTGTTTGGTTGTGTGTCTATTTCGAGAAATTTGGACGTTACTTCTTCAATAGAATTAAAAGTACCGGCTTGCATGATTAATTTAACTCGTTCAGATCTTGTGTTTTGTATAATAGATTTTGTCGCAGCTTTGGTAGCATTCTCATTTGCTGATATTTCAGTCATACCATTCGCTATATATACATTTGCTAGTTTGTTAGAAAGTAGTTCAATCTCCTTTACGTATTGTGTTCTATCTTTCTCGTGTTGTTTGATCGCGTTTAATTTTGTTACTAAAGTATCAGCAGAGTACCCTTTGATAACACCTTTTAATCTTTCAACTATAGATACAACTGAATTGAGACCTTCTTATATCTTATTGCTGATATTACTTGTTATTTTCGTACTTATTATATTTATAAGGAGAGATTCAGGATTATCTCCTCTTATTAAAACTAACAGATTAATTGCGTCAATGAATTTACGCAAATTGGTAAAATTACCATCAAAATCTGGTAAAATTTTACGAGCTATTTCCAGAAATTTTATTGGATCGGCCATGACTGATTCAATACATGTAATGCGGTTCAAATCTATGGTGCGAAGATGTATCTTCTCGTGATTAGAAGGGTATGTAAATGATAATTTAAGTGCCTCAGAAATTTTTAAAATTTTATCTTCGCATTCGCTCAAATGATCATTAGTGAGTTTATCCTTAATATTATTAATAAGAGTGATAGTCTTATTATAATATAATTGTAAAATTTCTAAATGCCTATTAATGGTTATTGGGCTCGGTTTTTGAGCATTATTTATACATTTATAATAATTTCCTCAATTATTGACAACCATTTGGTTTCAGCCATTTATTAGAAAATTTGAAACTATTTATACACATCTAAGTTAGTATCTTTAAAAAATTACAGTAATTTTAGAACTAGTTTTACATTATATTTATTTCATTTTAACTTAAACAAGAGAAAAGAAAAAAAAATTATGTTTATGTTAACTTAATTTTACTTAGCTTAATTGAGACTGGTGTCTTGGTTGTTCTGCCATGTAACGCATTATTCCACACTGTTGAAAGTCATCTGGTATTGGCTATTTCGTTGGCGATCACCCGGCACTGGCTATTTCGCTTCTTTTAATATTTTATATATTTTTTTTTAGATGCGCTGCTGTGGACGTTGGTTTGTTACATTGTTTATTAATTTTTTAAGCAAATGGAAAATTACTATTATTATCGCCACTAAACACAATCCTATTTCAAGTAATAAGTTTAAGTAGTTCTTTTCTTCATTGCTGTATTCACTCTGGATTGTATGTGTTTCTTCATTTTCCTTTTCATTAACCGTTTTACCAACTTCGTAACCGGCAAATATAATTGGTATTGCGTTCACAATTTTTGTCCACCATCCCATTGTTGCATATTGGATTGCAATTTAATAGAATTTGTTTTTGTAGTCGTTCACAAGTTAAATTATTTGCTAGACTTGCACGGTCTGCACGACTTGCAAGGGTAGTTTCCATCAAAGAGTGAGTTCCGCTATAGTTTCGAAATTGAACCTTGTGTCTAGCGTTTAGTTTTGTTAAATTTAGGAGAACAATATCTGGATCATGTTTATCAATGAACTGTTGAAGTTCATATCTTCTATTTATTAATATTAGAGAGTTAACATTAATATGAATTATTTTAAGATTTTCTAAAATTCTTCTTCTTCTAACATGGAAAATATTGCATCTATTCTAGATACTTGTAAATCTAATTGTTTTTGAAAATTTGAAATTTGCTTGTTTATATTTATCATAAAATTTTTCATTTCTTGTATAAAAGAATTATTTATGTTAGTATTTTTTTTAAAATCGGTTTTAACATCCCTAACTATATTTGCAAAAGATATATGTGAGTTAGTATATACATAGATTTTTCTCTTGATATTTAATTTTTGTTTCAGTATTTTGTACTTTTCACAGCCTTTATATGAAGCAGGGTGCCCATATTTGTTGCACAACAAGCAATAAAGCTTGTTTTTTTCTTCAGGCGGAACGTTTTCAATAGGACATTTTCCTCTCTCGTGGCTATTATTGCACTTGACACATTGTCTTAGAAGGTAACATTTGGCAGCCCTATTAAAAGAATCCTTGGCAGTTGCGGCATTGTGTAATTTCTGGTCTTCTAACTTGTTTCCATTTAATAAAGCGATGTAGCAGCGTTTTTATATTTTTCAATTTATTAACGTTACTTCCAGGTGCTACTTGCACCAGGAACATTGGTAGTTTTATTTTAATTGGATCGGAAAAGAGGTTACTTTTATGAAAAAATCATCGCTTTCTAATTTTAACAACTCATAAAGTATTTCATTGGTATCTACGTTTTCATCAATACCTTTTAGTAAATATGTTTTACTTTTAAGGTCCTTAGATGTAAAGGTAAATAATTTGGTTTCAGTTTTTTCTAAGTATGCGTTAACTCTCATAAGGTCTTTAAGAGTATTTAAAAATAATAATTTTTTATTTTTAAATTCTTGAATTCTAAACTCACTAATTTCCAATCCATTTTTAATAAAATTAATTAATTGTTTAGTGTTAATATCTATAATGCTTAATGAAGGAATTTTTTAGTTTTATGATTTTCTTCACTAACCACTGTGCAATTGGAATTTATTGCCTGTGAGTTGTTCTTAATATTATTGATTTTATTGATATTATCATTATTGTTGTTAATATTATTTTTAGATGCACTCAAGGCGAATTCATTATCAGGTGGTGTTGACAACGCAGCTGATCTACTTTTTTATTTGCATAAATGATGGTTGAGTTGTCAAATATTATTTATGTTTACATAGATTACTATTACCCGCGCAAAAAAACACAAACAAAAACCATGTAGTTTTTGACTCATCGACAGTCGAAAGCAACAATAAAAAACCATGTTTTTTTAAAGTATTACATTTGAACTTTTAATTTGTATTATATTTTTATATTAGGCTATAAGTTCTATGTGATAATGACAGAATATCTAGGAAAAATTAGTCATCCGATACTAGCTGAGTGGAATGCATTTTCGAAACCAGCTACGGTTTCATCATCAGCACTCTTTTGATCAGAGCTACAAATGTTGTGTGTAAATATCAACTATTTAACTCAGTATTTATTGAAATTTGAAACATAGAATTATTTGTTCTAATTGATTTATGTATTTCATATAACATTGAGTTAGTACGAAATCTACCAACATCTGTTTTTCCTTTTGTAGCTCTGATCAAAAGAGTGCTGATGATGAAACCGTAGCTGGTTTCGAAAATGCATTCCACTCAGCTAGTATCGGATGACTAATTTTTCCTAGATATTCTGTCATTATCACATAGAACTTATAGCCTAATATAAAAATATAATACAAATTAAAAGTTCAAATGTAATACTTTAAAAATACAACAAACACAGGGCATGGTGTAAAAATAAAAACATTGTTCAACTAATACCATCTTGTTTAGAACACATGTGACATATAATGAAACTGCATAATTGCAAAAATTGCTTTAGCGACATCTGTGGATCTGTAGCTAAAGGCAACCATTAATTACCTGTGGTAATGACGTGCAAAAAGAATACAGGAAAAACAGATGTTGGTAGATTTCGTACTAACTCAATGTTATATGAAATACATAAATCAATTAGAACAAATAATTCTATGTTTCAAATTTCAATAAATACTGAGTTAAATAGTTGATATTTACACACAACATTTGTAGCTCTGATCAAAAGAGTGCTGATGATGAAACCGTAGCTGGTTTCGAAAATGCATTCCACTCAGCTAGTATCGGATGACTAATTTTTCCTAGATATTCTGTCATTATCACATAGAACTTATAGCCTAATATAAAAATATAATACAAATTAAAAGTTCAAATGTAATACTTTAAAAATACAACAAACACAGGGCATGGTGTAAAAATAAAAACATTGTTCAACTAATACCATCTTGTTTAGAACACATGTGACATATAATGAAACTGCATAATTGCAAAAATTGCTTTAGCGACATCTGTGGATCTGTAGCTAAAGGCAACCATTAATTACCTGTGGTAATGACGTGCAAAAAGAATACAGGAAAAACAGATGTTGGTAGATTTCGTACTAACTCAATGTTATATGAAATACATAAATCAATTAGAACAAATAATTCTATGTTTCAAATTTCAATAAATACTGAGTTAAATAGTTGATATTTACACACAACTTTTGTAGCTCTGATCAAAAGAGTGCTGATGATGAAACCGTAGCTGGTTTCGAAAATGCATTCCACTCAGCTAGTATCGGATGACTAATTTTTCCTAGATATTCTGTCATTATCACATAGAACTTATAGCCTAATATAAAAATATAATACAAATTAAAAGTTCAAATGTAATACTTTAAAAATACAACAAACACAGGGCATGGTGTAAAAATAAAAACATTGTTCAACTAATACCATCTTGTTTAGAACACATGTGACATATAATGAAACTGCATAATTGCAAAAATTGCTTTAGCGACATCTGTGGATCTGTAGCTAAAGGCAACCATTAATTACCTGTGGTAATGACGTGCAAAAAGAATACAGGAAAAACAGATGTTGGTAGATTTCGTACTAACTCAATGTTATATGAAATACATAAATCAATTAGAACAAATAATTCTATGTTTCAAATTTCAATAAATACTGAGTTAAATAGTTGATATTTACACACAACATTTGTAGCTCTGATCAAAAGAGTGCTGATGATGAAACCGTAGCTGGTTTCGAAAATGCATTCCACTCAGCTAGTATCGGATGACTAATTTTTCCTAGATATTCTGTCATTATCACATAGAACTTATAGCCTAATATAAAAATATAATACAAATTAAAAGTTCAAATGTAATACTTTAAAAATACAACAAACACAGGGCATGGTGTAAAAATAAAAACATTGTTCAACTAATACCATCTTGTTTAGAACACATGTGACATATAATGAAACTGCATAATTGCAAAAATTGCTTTAGCGACATCTGTGGATCTGTAGCTAAAGGCAACCATTAATTACCTGTGGTAATGACGTGCAAAAAGAATACAGGAAAAACAGATGTTGGTAGATTTCGTACTAACTCAATGTTATATGAAATACATAAATCAATTAGAACAAATAATTCTATGTTTCAAATTTCAATAAATACTGAGTTAAATAGTTGATATTTACACACAACATTTGTAGCTCTGATCAAAAGAGTGCTGATGATGAAACCGTAGCTGGTTTCGAAAATGCATTCCACTCAGCTAGTATCGGATGACTAATTTTTCCTAGATATTCTGTCATTATCACATAGAACTTATAGCCTAATATAAAAATATAAAAAAACCATGTTGTTTTTTTAATGCACTGGTATTTGCTGAATGAGGGCTGAGAGATTTTTCTATATTCTCTTTTACGTATTTTTTGTATTTTACCTAAAAGATCCTGATCGCATTGATCATCTTTTTCACAATCAAGTACTGAGTAGTACCCAAATTTGTCTTTAAATTGTTTTGGATTTAAATTATCCATATTATTGTTTTTTTTCTTTTTCATTTTTAATATTTGTTTTCGGAGCACTATGCGCACTCATAACCATTTGAAGATTCTTTCTTCTTTAGTTTTGTTTTATTATTTCTTTTGCATATTAATATGAAAAAAATGTAAAATTTATGAAAAAGGTTTTGAATTTTAGTAATACACAAGTTAATTGCTCTGATCTCCGTAAGTCGACTGTTTCGTATCACGGTCACGATCGAACTCCTCTACACAAAAATTGTATGCTAACTCATATGTTGAAATATCATTTGTTAGCGTATGTTGAATTCAAAAAAGTTGGTACATTTCGTTTCTGATTATGCAAGTATCTTGCGCAAGTTAGTTTTTTTTATTTTACTTTGAACTTTCTTTCACGTTCAGATACAGCACTTAACTTGCCCAAGTTTCGTTTTCTTTTACTAACTTTTTTTTTGATTTTTGACATTTCTTATTTGTTTTTGGTTTCTCAATACAGCAATTAACTTGCCCAAGTTTCGTTTTCTTTTATTAACTTTTTTTTTGATTTTTGACATTTCTTATTTGTTTTTGGTTTCTCAATCAAAAACTTGCTTGTAAGTGTGTACTCAAATATGAGCAATTTTCTTCCTCTTAACCTGACCTTACCCCTTTTATCTATAAATACAAGATTTGAGCAAGTCTCTTGCGCAAGAGACTTGCCTAATCAGAAAGGGGTCTACTTTCAGCATATCGTGTAAACGACCAACATATTCAATATGCTAACAGAGACATTTGCTGTTGTTGTAAAGCAAATATATTTTATCATACATATGCTGATTCAACATACCGTCTAGACTAAGCTTTATCTTGGCTTATCAACCCACAAATATATATTCTTATATTATTTTTATCAAATACTTTATCACTAATCTTCAAAACTTTCTCAATTAGATTTCATGCTGTATTAGTTTTACCAGTTTAACTTTTTTACGCGTTCTTTGATTACACTATGCAACAAATGTCAACTTTTTTTTGCAGAATAACCACTATATATTTTTTTGATCCGCTATAGTCACCTAACTGCAAAAATCACAGTAATTTCAAATTCTATGGTAAGGTTTCTTTTACAACAATTTTTTTAAGATTTGAGATTTTTGAAGAGGCTGCTCCATACATCTTGTCGTAACTTTCGAAAGGCGTACTCGATTTTGTTTTGCAATCGGTCTGAAAACTTTAAATTACACCAGCTTTAAGTTTTTCTAATATCATTTTCTGATCTAGCCATCAGTTTTGAATTTATCGGGAAAAAAGTCGGAAATTTTTTGTAAAATTGTAAAATTTTTGAAATTAAAAGATATATATAGTATAATTTTTTTATAGTTAATATAGCTAAGTGTATGTAATTGTATTAATACGTAATCCCTAAATTTTATTTATAAACACCACTTTCCTATACTCTAAATATAGGATTAAATCCTGTTGTATAGAAATTGACAAATAAAATAAATAATAATAAATTTATAAACAATAGAAAGCAACAAATAATAATTTTGGTACTTAGTCTTAAAACTGCATTTATTAGAAAAAAAATTAATTTTATTACATGAAAATCCATGGATAAATTTGTGTTTTATTCCCGATAAACTGAATGTATATAGTTTTGATAAAAATAAGCGTAAATCTAAAAATTTTGTGATTTTTTTATATTTTTTTAATGAAAAATTAATTTCAAATTATTTTCCGACGTTAATTAGTCTAGAAGTTAGATGTGATCTTAAAAAGTACCAAAGATAAAGTTTTTACCGGTTATTGTCCCTTAGCCTTTCGATTTAAAAAAAAAAGTACCAGACACCTGTCCGCTTTTTTAAAAAATAATTTTACTATTCAATTGAAAACATGCGTTAATATAAAATAAATTTTTGCATTAAAATCCATCGATATATTCAAGTAAGGCAACAAATAGTTACATTTAAATCAACAAGATTAACAAAGAATAATCTAATAATAATAATAAACTCCTAATGTTCCCTAGAATAAAAAAACAATTTGTCGAAATGAATTCCACACTTATTTTCCATCTGGTAATAACAAATCTGCAACAATTTTCTCAGATGAAAGATTTGGAGATTTGGAGAAATAAGCAAAGGCTCTACTCTCTTTGTTTAGTGCTTTAACAAAATTTTTAACTAAGGCTAGTTTTATATGAAGTGGTGTTAAGATTACGTTGTCTTTTTTAATCAATGCAAAAAACTTCACATTATATAGACCTAGGGTCATTTTGGACCTTGCTTTCCAATTCTTTTTATTTAGTGATTTTCACGATCTCTGCTATTCCAGAGACATACGAAACGACAATACTTTGTATAGCACCCTTGGAGGCCGGTTAATATAGCAACGACTTTAAGGTCACAACATACTTTCCAATTGTGCATTTCATAGTTCAAGTTTCTTAATAAAGTGGTCATAGTTTCATTTGTTTCTTTTAAATTCACGACATGTGCAATATGTATAGATGGCTTCTCGTTGCCTATATGTTGTAAAACGGCCTTAAGGCTTTCTGTGTGGCCGATCACACATTATCTTTTGTTGTATAAAAATTGGCATATGGCTTATGTCGGTTCCGATATTCCGATGACTTGAAGTCATTTTGTAAGAAATTTCGCTCTCTTAAAGATGCTAAAAGCTCCGATTTCTCTTTTGTTAACTCGAGGTCTCTTATGAGATCATTTACATCAAATTGATTGTAAAGATTTGGTCTTAGATCATTTGATGTTCTACACATGCTCGAAGACGACGCACAGTGGCGCCTTTTGACTTTTTTCGTTGCAAAAATCATAACTTTTAAAATAATTAAGGTATTTGAAAGATTTAAAAAGATATTGATAGAAGACACTTCAGGCTTCAAAATAATGTTTACAAGATACTGCTAGAGGTACAGGGTGCTCCAAAAATTGGATACTTTTTTTAGTTAAATGTTAACATGTTTTTTTTAAATATAAGTTTTTGATTTGTATCGCAAATACACTTTTTTATATACTTTTAATATTTAAATGTAAGTAAATTTATATTAAGTAACTAATTTAACCGGTGCGCTTTGCAATACATATTATTTAAATCCGAAAGTTTAGAAAAAAAAACACTCTAATATAATATTTTTTAATTATTTTTAATATCAATATATTTATGTATTGATATAACGTTATTAAGTATATATTTTATTTAGCTAGAATAATTAGTTTTTATAAGTTAATTCTCTTTGAAATAGTCATTAACATTGAGAGCGTTATTTAATAGACTTAACATATCGGAGCTATAATTATGTTATTCCAAATCCTTTCGAGGTCTTACATGTCTTCGTGGTGAAATTAGTGGGTCTGAAGAGGCCGCCATATTGAAAAGGTCCACATTCTGTCTAATCCGTATTCGCGTATCTAGATTTTCCGTATTCCTTGTTTTTGCATTCTTGGGCTTATTCTGACAACTCTCTAATCGGTAAGCATTGATATTCAATTAAACTTTTACCATGAGCCAAAATCTTATGAACCGTAGGAGTAAGTTTCTTCTCAGGGTACATTTGAGCTAAAAGTTGGGCAGTTTTTGACGCATAATCATCAACCTTTGGGTCATTTACCATTTCTCTAGAGTTTATAACATTTAGGATAATTGCCAACCTTTTTATACTGCTTGGTTTGCTTTGGGCAGTCTACTTTCAGCCCAAGCTTCTTACGAAATTCATTTTGTATAATTTTTTTTCGAGCAGATAGTTTTTCTTTTTGTTTTGCGTTCATATCAAAACATTCACCTTCACGCGAAATTGTATACGCTAGCTTTAAAATAAACTACATGCACCTAATTCTAGCATGTTGGAGAAATTTCATATTCATAATTTTGCTCATCACTTAAATCATTAAGTTTACAAAGTCTTTCTGTGACTTTTTGCAAATTGCACACTTAACAGTTAACAAGGTATCTGTTATTACATTTAAGACTTTGCTATCAATCATTGTAAGAAAAGATTCATAATCAATCGAAACACTTTTTCCATTCTTTATTTTAATAAAATTTGGTTTTTTATATCGTTCACTGTAGATTTGATTATTTCTAAAGACTCCTTTGCATATTGAAAAAATATCGGACGGCGAAAATAAACTGATGATAGGCGAGGATTTTTCCAATGCTCAGCGATTTCACTTCTCAGTCGTAAAGGAACTACAGATGCCATAAACATATTTGTAACTGTAATAGTTGTGTCATTTGTCGATATTGTTTGTTTGTAAGCACTTTGACCGGATGAAGTGATGGAACTGATACTGCTTCCTCTTCAGGCAAACTTTGAATAAGGTGTTTGGCTGTATGATCCATTAAGTCTTTCAGTTTTACCTCTACCGATACTTTAGTAACCTTTACATTAAGTGGCACTATTTCTTTTTTGGCAGATGTAATCTTTTTGTATCCAGGAAGAATATTCACATTATGATTCTTTAAAGAGCTTCGTAAAATAGAATATTTTTCCTTTGACAATCCCAATTCCATAAACTACGCTAAGGCTTCTTCTATATTATACTTTGTGGGTAAAGCATTTAGTGGAGTAGAAATACACCTTTTGATTCTCTGCAGTCGAACTGGGCTTGCAAGCACCACAGTTTTTGTAATGTCGGACCTTGATTTATCTTTTACGAGCTTAAGACATAATGCTTCTGAAAGATGAGATTTAGATATATCTTTTGCGGCATTTTCAAGTTTACGTTTTCTTGTCTACTCAGAACATTCGTTTATAGTTTTTGCAGGTCTTCCTCTTTTTCTGTCAAAGGATGTATGCGGTTCTTCGATGTTTCCAAAAGTTGTTACTCCATTTAGCCAGTCTGGGTTGCTTTTCATAAATGCTTTTTTCGTACGGTGTGAGGCAAGCCATTTTTTTTAAATGTTAGGAAAACGAAGTGAATTTTGCTATTAACATCCATTTCGTGGTATCCTAGTAAATCATGTACTTTTTCCACAATAGCCAATTTAAATTCATTTTCATTATCTGAGTTTCTGAATAACTCCAACAATTCTAAATTGGTAAAAGACATTATCGCACTTTAAACTAAAATTGTAAAAGTTCTGTTACTGATCACTAGTTTTAGAAAGAAAAAACTTAACTGGCTGCATTATATAATTGCGGTTTAATTTATACCCAAAATTAAAAAAAAGGGTTTCAACTACCTAGTTTGAGCAAACAAAATAAAAAATAACCTGAAATATATACCTGCAGTTTATATTTTATTCAGTATAAAAAAGTTTTAAAACTACCTGCCTACTTTTATAACAGGTATTTTTAAATTGAAATAAATAAAAAAAATTCAATAGTTATGCCTACCTGATTGGCAGAGCAAAATATTGTTTACTATTTAAGGAGAAGCAAAAAAAATATGCAACAAGTAACTTTTTATACTAAAATTGCTGCAGTAAAAAAAAAATTTGGAAACCCTTTTTTATTTCTGTTCACATTTTGCACACATCTTTGTTACATACTTTAAAAATGAGAAAAAATTTTTTCTCGTTTTCGCAATGAGATTGTAACAGCTTTCTTCTTATTTCACCTACAGCGGCAACCTACGGCAGCTAAACTTAGTTTAATTATTTCAAGTATTATGTAGCAAATATGCTCAGAAAATATGGGCGAGACCATTTTTGACCATTTTTAGATATTCTCTATTTTATTTGTAAAAATGACCTGAATATAGGGAGTCTTAAAAGCGGCTACTGCCGAAAAAGTAGGGCATCTGTTGAACATTTTACTACTTCTTTTAATAAAAAACAAACATACCTTAAAAAAAATACAAAAAAGTAGTAATCAAACGGCAATGTTTCTGACACTTTAATTCTAAATTGCATTTATTTTTTCAAGATCACCTTTTTTTTTTGCTTTTTAAAAAATTGTCGACTTTGAGCAGCTTCACAAACTATAATTTTTATGCAATTAAGGAAAACTTTTTGAATTGTGATCAGTAAGTAGTTCTTTATACGATGTTTTCATTCATTTCACAAAATTTTGTCATGAAATTTTGTATTTTTGTCACGGGTTTTAAAAAAAGGCGCCACTGTGCGACGGTTGGAATGATGATAAAACGTTACTACGTGGAATATCACACGCGGTAAACGCATCAGTATTAGTGCCTTATAGATGTAAGCCGAAACTGGAGTTCACAATTAACGTGTAAAGTTCATTGCCCAAAAACTTTAAAGCGAAAAATTATTTAAAAAATAATTCTTGAAATTTGAAAATCCCAATACTGAAGTGTAATTACGTGAAATTCAGAAAGCGATAAGGATGCAGTTCCTGGAATTCGCTTGTTCAGTAACTAGAGCTAAAAATATATTACGTGAGATTGCAAAACACTGAATTTATGTTTAACAAGTTTTGTGATTGGTCTTACAAATTGAATTGTGATGTATATTACCATCTGATAAGCGTTAGAGGGAAATATAAAGAAAGACGAGAATCTTAACCCAAATAAGCGAAGCCACGTTGACATTGTTTTGCTTCATGTTTTCAATTGAATAGAAACATGATTTTTTAAATATTATACAGAAAGAAAAAATAAAATAAGCAGTCTGGTACTTTTTTAAAATCGAAAGACTTAGGGACGAGAACCTGTAAAAACTTTATTTTTGGTACTTTTTAAGATCAAATCAAACTTCTAGACTAATAAATGTCGGAAAATAATTTGAAATTAATTTTTCATTTAAAAAAATATTTAAAAATCACAAAATTTTTAGATTTACGCTTATTTGAATCAAAACTAGGTACTTTCAGTTTATCGGGAATAAAAGACGAATTTATCCATGGATTTTCATGTAGTAAAATTTATTTTATTTCTAATAAATGCAGCTTTAAGATTAAGTACCCAGACTGGTAATTATTTGTTGTTTTCTATTTTTTATAAATTTCTTAATTTCAAAAATTTTATAATTTTCCAAAAAAAAAATTTTTTTTCGGCTTTTTCCTCCATAACTCCAAAATTGATGGCTAGATCAGAAAACGATATTATAAAGATTTAAAGCTGGCGTAATTTAAATTTTTCAAAAGAAAATGTTTAACAAAATCGAGTACGTCGTTCCAAAGTTACGGCAAGATGTATGGAGCAGCCTCTTCAAAAATCTCAAATTTTATAAAAGAAATTTAAAAAAAAAGCCTTACCATAGAATTTGAAATTATGATGATTTTTGCAGTTAGGTGACTATAGCGGATCAAAAAAATATAGTGGTTATTCTGGAAATGTTCGCTTGTTGCATAGTGTTATTAAACGATCTATATTCATAAAAAAATAAAATGTATGTGAAACAAAAGTACGTTTACAAAGCAATCAAGCTATTATTTTTAACAATAAAATTTTTTTTACTTATCCTTTTCTTGCTAAATAATTTATTTTTTTAGATTAGGTTAGGTTGAAAAGGAGGGGTATAAAAGTACAAACCCATGACAGGTATGCACTTATGCCCAGTTGGTATGTTGTGCGCTCCATATGGAAAACGGAATTCCCAAACAAAAACCATAAACATAATTTCCCATAAATAACGGACTAGTCCAAGAACCCAGTGCCCTCAATGTAACGCCTTATGGATCTCCAGTTCGAGTTCCCTAGGTATTCTAAGTTCGGCATAGTATCTATCCACTGTAAAATTTTCGCGCCTAATATGCCCAAACGCAGAATCTCCTTTGATTTCCCAGGATTTGGGTCACCCCATAGCGTTCTTGTCACCTTACCGACATCAGTGCTTTGCTATTTTCTGACATGTTCCTCCATCGCCCAACGTTTAAGTTCATCCTTAAATCGTTTAAGGGGTTTGGCGTTCTCCAAAGTAATATTACTCAGAAGAGCTCCCATTTTGGATAGTTTGTCGGCTTTCTCGTTTCCGATCAGCCCGTGATGGCTTGGTATCCATATTATCTCCAGATGTTCACAATTTGCATATGAGTTTATCTCACTCTCGCATTGAAAAACGTTCCGGGATTCAACTTTCTCAATGTCTTAATCACTGATTGGCTATCCGTAATGATACGAATCGGGGTTTCGATATTCGTTTCCTTTATCCATTTAATACCTTCCGTAATCGCCAGGATCTCAGCCTGAAAAATAGTGTTGTGATCTGGTAGACGGAAGTATTTGCTTCTATTTCGGCTTAAGTCGTATACGTCCATTCCAGTTTGGTCACCAATCTTTGAACCGTCTGTATAAATATCGATTATTTTAGATAAACCCATTTGTCATAATTTTATACGGGCATACCATAGGGCTTAAATATGTTAGTTTTTGTAAGCAAAATATGAGAAGAACGGAGTGCAACATGTGAAGGCTTCTAAAGGCTGATTTTAACCAAAACACGGATAAAAAGACATTGATTAATCAACTTCCTAGTCATAAGCTTTTAGAAAATATATAATTTATGGGGTCCAAAATGAATATTGTATAAATTAATAAGGAATTGATAAATTAAATATATTTGGCAGCGCAGGTGAAGGGAATAAAAATAAATGTTAAAATAAAAAAATTGTGATATTAAAAATCATTTATTCAAAAACATTTTTAAATAAATTTTTAAGCATTTAAGAATACTGTAAAACTAATCCGATAATAGCTGTTATAAAATGCTAATATCGGATTAGTTTTTTTATTATTCTTAACTTACTTTAATTAAACATAATAATGGTGACAATTGTCAGAGGATAAGATCGAAGCGTTGATTATATTTCAATGAATACACCTTTTATTAATGTGAAAGATTATGATTTATTGATTTAATTTTAAATTATAATACAGAGACCTTTTATTTTACGTATGTTGTTCACAAGGCTAATACAATAAGAAGGTCGAAAAAGAAAAAAAAAAGGAAGTTACAAAAATTGACATATGTAAATATGTCATTATTGACTTATTATAAACATATGTTAATTAAAGTAATTATCGATATTAATAAAGATGAGAAAAAGTAAATTACAATAACTAACAAACTCCTTCTTAATTTACAATTTCAATTTACTTTAAATTTAATTTGTTTCTAAACATAACAAATTTTTCTTTAGGTAGGCCCTTAGTAAATAAATCGGCTAACATTTCTTCTGTTGGACAGAATTGCACTTGAACTAACTTCTTTTCTACGTAGTCTTTTACGAAGTAAGTTTTGGTGTCGATGCGCTTTGAACGATTACTTAGCTTTTCGTCAGCTATCAATTTTATGGCGCTTTGGTTGTCCTCGTATATTGTTGTAGGCTGGCTGCAGTTCGAATTGAGATCCTTAAGGACTCGCTGTATCCATATGGCTTCCTTACAAGCTTCAGACAGTGCTATAAATTCTGCCTCAGTGGATGAAAGTGCAACGCAATCTTGGCGTTTACAAGACCAGCTTATAACACCATTGAATAGAAAAATATAGCCGGAGTTTGACTTACGTGTTAGACGGTCTTCAGCCCAATTGGCGTCGGCATATCCGATAAGTTCACTAGTCGATGATTTTTCTCCAAGCTTTAATTTTAAAGTAGATGTTCCTTTAAGGTATCTTATTAGCTTCTTCACTTCGTCCCAGTCTACCTGTGTTGGATTTTCAACCTTTTGAGAAAGTATGCTTACCGCTGCTGAAATATCAGGTCGCGTGTTTGTTGAAATATATAATAAGCATCCGATAGCGGCTCGATATTTATCATTAGTTGGCAATTTTTCACCCTCCGGTTGTTTGTGATAGGTAGGGCTTATAGGTATAATCGAATCTTTAGAATTTTGTAAGTCAAATTTCTTGACGACTTCTAAAATGTATTTTGTTTGATCGATTAAGTAAATGTTGTTTTCTTTTGTAACTCTAATACCTAAGTAATTAGATATCAGGCCTAAATTATCAATATGAAAATTTGTGTTTAAAATATTTTGAATTCGATTGACATAATTTTTGTCGCTCGAAATAATCAATATGTCATCGACATAGATTAAAATGAACAAACTGTTCTCAAGGGTATACAGGCAATTATCAGCCTTACTTTGTTTTAAGTTTGCTTTAATAAGCACATTATGTAATGTTTGATTCCATACTCGTGCTGACTGCTTTAGTCCCTAAATACTTCTTTTTAGTAAACATACCTTATTGGGATTTTTGTCATCAATGAAACCAGGCGGCTGCCGCATATAAATCTCTTCTTCTAGTTCGCCGTTTAAGAAGGCAGTTTTCGCATCGAAATGATAAACATCCATTTTCTTTATAGCGGCGATGGAAAGAAGAATTCGAAATGTAGCATGTTTAGCGACGGGAGCAAATACTTGGTCCTAATCGACCCCATATTTTTGGCTAAAGCCCTGGGCGACTAGACGAGCTTTATATTTGTTGACTTTACCATCTGCGTCTGTCTTTACCTTATACACCCACTTGCACCCGACTAAGTTTTTGCCATCAGGTAAATTTACTAATTTCCATGTATTGTTTTCAAGAAGTGAGCTATACTCCTCCTCCATGGCAGCAATCCAATGACTCCCATTATCACACTTTACAGCTTCGTTGTAATTGGATGGCTCGCCATTGATAACGATATCAATTTCTTCTATAAAACGCAAAGGAGCAATGCCTTTATTGGGCCGTTGAGACCTTCGTAAAGGCTCGGCGTTGTCACTTGGTTGATTGACATCCACGACATTACTGTCAACGACATCGTTGTCAACGACATCATTGTCAACGACATCGTTGTCAACGACATCATTGTCAACGATATCATCATCTGTATCGCAATTATGATTGTTAAATATATCACGTTCAACATGAACGTCACAATTACCATTTGAAAATTTTGTACCATTTATGTAGTTTAAAAATTTTACATCACGGGAAACAACAACTTTTCCCTTTTCCGGTAAAAAACATCTATACGCTTTTGACTGCAAATCAAAACCAATGAATATGGCTTCTTCTGCCTTTGGGTCTAGCTTACGGCGCTTACAATCTTGAATTCGAACAAAACACTTTGAACCAAAACGTCGCAAATTGCCATAGAACGGTTTTCGGCCATGCCAGATTTCAAATGGTGTTCCGTTTATTGATTTCCATGGTAACAAGTTCTGCAAGTTGTTCGCAGTCATAACCGCTTCACCCCAAAATTTATTTTCTAACCCGGCGTCTAATAACATACAGCGCGTCATTTCAATTAGTGTTCGGTTTTTGCGCTCTGCGACACCATTCTGTTGAGGCGAATATGGTGCAGTACGCTGGATGGTAACGCCTTTCATGTTGAGATAATCTACGAAATTTTTATCAATATATTCGCCACCACGATCTGATCGTAGACATTTGATTTTATGACCGAATTTGTTTGCTGTAAATTTCTTTTTTCTTTCTTTAAATTTCTGGAACGTCTCGGATTTCTCTTTAAGCAAATAAATAGTGGTGAAACGTGAAAAGTCATCGACAAAAGTTAATACATAGCGCTTACCTGACGGTGTTGTTGTCTGCATTGGCCCGCACAGATCGCTATGAATCAGCTGTAAGTTTTCTGTTGATCGATACTTAGACTCCTTTGGAAATGGTAAGCGAGTTAATTTTCCTTTGATACAGACATCACAATTTTCAAAATTTTTACAACTTTTTCTGCATTCTGCCAATTTTATACCAGTTGCAATATTTTCCTTCTCGATATTACGAATTGCATCCATGCTGCGATGACCCAAAATGCGATGCCAGTCATGAATACAATAATTATTGTCGGTTGTTACACTATTTACGGAATTTTTAACCCTTAACCTGTACAGATTATTTATTGCATCAGCAAACCCTATTTGTTTTTCTTCTGGCGATCGTATTTCACACGTGTTTTGATAAAACGTCACTTTTATACCTTTTTCAGCTAATTTCTTCACAGAAATTAAATTACCACCAATTTGAGGAACGTATAACACATTATCGATGTGAACATTATTGCAGCTTCCATTACCATTTAGTAATTGTAAAACAATACTACCTTTGCCGGATGCAGCTATTATTTCACCATTCGCCACCGAGACATTTTCTGTATACGACCCATCAAACATATAAAACAAATCACGTTTACTCGCAATATGGCATGTAGCCCCAGAGTCAATTATCCAATCGCTACTATTTCTTGTACCAACAAAAAATAAATGTTCAGCATATTCATCATGCTCTATAACGTTGGCTTTTGATTTGTTTTGTTGTTGTTCTTTATTTACCTTATTAGCCTTCCACGCAGAATATTCTGTGCATTTACTTCGTACATGACCTTTCTTTTTACAAAAGAAATAAGTAATGCTGCTCTCACTCTTGCGTTTAAAATTTGTGACACGTAGTGCATCTGCGCCTTCGATCGTTGATGCGACTCTATCTCGCTCTTGCCTACGCCGGAACTCTTCAATAATTTTTGCACTCACTAAAGATGGTGTTAAACTCTTTTCATCATGTGCCTCCATTGCCGTAATCAGCCCATCATAACTACTTGGGAGTGAACCTAACATGGTAGCTGTCAATAGAAATTCCCACGTTATTGAACTGCCGAACGCCACGAGCTTTTGAAATATTTCATTCATCTGACTAGCATGAGCCTCCATGTCAGTGTCGTCGTGTGCTCTTTTTGCCATAACTTCACGCAACAACCTTACTTTTACACCTGGAGAATCATGTTCATAAAATTCCTTTAGCGCGTTCCAAGCTTGTTTTGCGTTGGCTTTGTTTCGTATATAATGAATTTGGTCATCTCCGATACACAGGGCAATTGTGGCGTGGGCCTTTTGATCTGTTTTATCCCATGTGGCAAAGTCTATGGCTGGTCTATCAGTTACTATAGCCGACCATAAATTTTCACGTTTTAAAAGCATTTCAATTTTGAAACGCCAATTAAAATAATTAGTGGATGTTAATTTTGGCGTTTGATAATTTGCATGTAGATCAGCCATATTTCTTTATTGTTGATTGTTAAAATTTAATCTGTTAAAATCTTGCCAATCACTGGGCCCATAACCTTTGTCAGAGGATAAGATCGAAGCGTTGATTATATTTCAATGAATAAACCTTTTATTAATGTGAAAGATTATGATTTATTTATTTAATTTTAAATTATAATACAGAGACCTTTTATTTTACGTATGTTGTTCACAAGGCTAATACAATAAGAAGAAGGTCGAAAAAGAAAAAAAAAAGGAAGTTACAAAAGTTGACATATGTAAATATGTCATTATTGACTTATTATAAACATATGTTAATTAAAGTAATTATCGATATTAATAAAGATGAGAAAATGTAAATTACAATAACTAACAACAATAAACTGTTTGACCGCGATTCGATTATACACACAGAAAAAACATTGGTTGTAAAACAATAAAAGCCATAAAAATATATTAAAAGAACTAATATATTATTGTTACTCTTAAAAGATTTTTCAGGAAACAGGTTTTTTAAATTTATAAACGTAAAAAAATAACTGTATTTGAAATTGATTACTCATAACACTACAATCAATTCTCCTAACTAAATTGATCAACAACTAAAATTTATATATTAATATAGTTATCCTAACAATATTTAATTTAATTACGGGTATTAGGGTTCAATACTTATTATTGATCTGCATAATAAAAAAATCATTTTTGTAAAATTATTTTTTTTTTCTTAATTTACAACTGAAAAAAGCTTGTATGTAATAATTATTGGTTATAAGTATTAAATAAAAAGAACATTTTATAAGTAAAATTCTTGTCATTTGTAAAAAACACAGTACAACAATGTAATAAGTTATTTAAATTTGAAATGGATTTATATCAAAATGCAATTTATAAAAATATATACCTATAAATACTAAAAATTTACTTTTGTGATAAAAAAATTTAAATAATGTAATTAAGGTAAGAAATATTTTATTATTTTCTATAAGCATTCTGCTAATATGTTTGGGTATTTGTTACTCAAGCACGCAAAAACGGCTGAACGGAACTTAATGAAATTCGGCACATATATAGATAACAACCTAGATTAACACATAGGCTACCTTTTATCGCGATAATAACGCGAAGTCGTTGGCAAACTCATCATAACACATCTTAAACGGATTGTTTATGTTGTAAAAATTTTTAGTTTTGTTGTTAATACTAAGTCTACCTTTTATTCCGATAACTACGCAGACGAATTCGCGGGCACAAGCTAGTTGTAAAATATTTTCATCTCCATGTATATTTACGCCCCTTAATGAACAAAAATGCATTCTGAATTTAAATTGAATATCAAGTGCAAAAACTAAAAATTACAACTTTTTTTAATGGGTGTGGCACTGCCCACTTTTCTAATCACGAAACTGTATAGTCATGACAGCTCAATCTATGTGTGAAAAGTTTCAGAAAAAACGATCTAGTGCAAAGTTTTAGAAAAATCGGTTAAGTTTAAGTAGCTGAAAATGGTAACTTTTTTTATGGGCGTGGCTCTGCCCACTTTTCTAATCACGAAATTATATAGTCATGACAGCTCAATATGTGCGCAAAGTTTCAGAAAAATCGGTCCAGTGCAAGTATCTTAAAATTATAACTTTTTAATGGGCGTGGCCCCGCGCACTTTTCTAATCACGAAATTATATAGTCATGACAGCTCAATATGTCTGCAAGGTTTTAGGAAAATCGGTCAAGTGCAAGTAGCTAAAAATGATAATTAATTTTTTATGGGCGTAGCCCCGCCCACTTTTTGCCACCCATAAACACTCCCTGGAATGTGTACAACAACTTGCCAAAGTTTGAGTCCGAGCGGTATTACAGTTTGGGAGTCTATAGCTAACACAAACACACACAGAGTTTCACTTTTGTATATATGTAGTATATAGATAAGATTTCTCTTTGATAGATTGTTACTCGTATTATTTTTTTGCCAACTAGTTAGCCAGCCCTAAAAGCGTTAAAGCAATTATAGAAGAAACTTTGTTCTTAAAGAAGAGCTTTTTGAACAAAGTACCCAAGCAGTGATTGTACCAAGAAGTTTGTCTTGAAATGATTAAATGAATATATGTATGCTTTCAAAGATACACACGATTGTACTTGTAACTTCTAAGATTGTTAGGTTAGGTAGAATAGGCAGCTGTTTTGCAGCTCACGTGGGTCCATTTCATTGATCCCATTGTGATACCTGAATAGAAAAGTAAGAATAGTCCAGAGCCTCTGGCGGGAATCGAACCCCATCAAACTAGCAGACCAGCACACTACTGACTAGTCCACCGGGGCACCCTCCTAAGATTGTTAGTTTTAGTAACATGTACATACATATTGAATTGAAATAAACTAACATATATATGTAAATTCTTATAATATATATTTTTTAAAAAAAAATTAGATAAGAATAAGCTTATCTTATGTATATATTGCATAAGTTTATATAATTGGTTGGTTGGTTATCGTGGTAGTTCGCTGCACGCCAACAGTCAAGTAGAGTCTGTATGACTCCGTTTTGACAGGACTACATCACTCGTCAGCTTCTAGTGTATCTCAGAATAAAATCCAAGAGTAAGGGTACTGGATCCACCCCGTGGCCCTGAGATATCTCAGTAGATAATTAAGTCCAACTTCAGATATCGCAGAGAGGCCATCTAGTATATGTTCGCCCAGAAATCTGTGTCTCTTAGCCGCCAGTGCAGTACATTCGCAGAGAAAGTGGAAAACCGATTCCTCCTTCTCTCTATCCAGACAACTGCGACAATGGTCGTTCGATGGGAAAGTTTATATAATAATACATGTATAAAAATAAAATATATATGTGTATATAAATAAATATAATATTTAATAAATTTTTTTGGGAACGCCAATTATATACATATGTACATACATATTTGCTTTCGATTGTATCAGTCATATATTTTGGACACAAATATGGTATAGTTTAAAGATATCTATGTATAATATTAACTAACAACGTCTGCTACAACAACTATTAGCTTACTAAAAGTCTAGTGCTGCTACTAAAACTACTATAATAAGAAACGAAAATTTCAGTTGCTGTGAACGAATTTAGAGATAGTACGTAGAACCGAAAAAACTCGATTGGCAACAAATTCGGTTGCCACAACGAATCTGTTTTCTGAGTGTAGTATGTTGCTCTCAGATTTATATGTATAACCATATCTATTTTTTTTTCTTTGCTTGCAACCGTGATCTAAAAAAAAATACCTCTGATCAGCAGTTACTAACCAGCGGTATTATTTTCTGACTTTTTTTTTTTAAATAATTTTGAAAATAAAATAAAAATCACAACACTGAACTGAAAAAAAATATACTCATTACAGCCAATGGAATGGTTTTTTTTTATGTGAATTAGAAATAGGCGGAGCTAAACTCACCCTCAAAGATACATAACAGTGAATGACATCGGTTACTATTTCGTGTATACATTGATTACACTGCTCTACAAAAAATCAGTTTTAGTCTTCCCATTTAATAAAACTATGTGGACTATATGGAATTTGATGCGCTGAACTCAAATCCGTTGTCGGTTTTTTTCCATCAGATCGGGATTTTTTTTATGGGCGTGGCAAATTTTTTCCCCTAAATTAGTTAGATACGGAGACATATTTCATCCTAACTCGAGAACTATTCATCCGATTTTCAAAAATAAAACACAAAAAAATGTGTAACAAAATTGTATTTATTTTAGTGGAATAAAATTTTTCTCTATCTCTTATCGTTTTGGAGTTATTTAGAAAGTAATGGAGAAAAAAATTTTTTTTTGTGCAAAATTCGTAATATTTTTCAATTTAAAAATGGAATTAAAAAAATATAAAGCAAATATTCAACATTTTAAACTTTTTTCTTATAGCTACTTTTCTTGGAAATAAAAAAAAAGCCATAAACCATAAAAATATTGACCAAATATGTGTAATGCAGCAACGTCAGAGTGGGTGCACTAAAGCGCCTTGTAGCAACAATGAATGGCAACTATTTACTTCTATCTATTTTCGTACAGCAAAAACAAATACAAGCAAAAAAATTTGCCAGATTTTGTAGCAACGGCTCGCATAAAGCACCCACTCTGTCGTCACCCGTAGATAACTTTAAATTAAAATAAAAAATTAAAATATTTACAGCCTATTTTATTTAAAATAACACAAAACTTTTGTTAATAATTATTAATTTTTATTTAGGAAACATTGTTAAAATAAAAAAGTAGCTTAAGCTGTCCATGCTCTTTCTTTCACATCATTCGATTTCGTTCTAAAGACCTCGTCCTTCATAAGCTGTCGTATTTGTGGACCTACAAATGTGCCTTCTTTTACTTTAGCATCTCTGATTCTAGGAAATTTCCTCTTAATGTATAGACAGCTTTCACCGTCCTTGTTCATTGATATGACAAAATTTTTCATTAGGCCTAGCTTTATATGAATAGGAGGCAGAAGAGTTTGTTATATTTGATTAAAAGGCTCTTCTGTTAGATTTTTTTCTCCTGGAATAAAATTTACTCTTTTCGGCCAAATTTTAACATTGTAGTGTTTTTCTTTTGGGCGGCTATCCCATTCACATAAGAAGCAACAAAACTTGGTATATCCACTTTGCAATCAAGTTTACATTGCTACTACTTTCAAATCTGCATATTCCATGAGTAATGGGAATATAAAATTTTTTGGTAGTTTCATATTCATGCTGCAATGGTTTTCTTTCATATTTCTTGCATACGCGAGTGGGACTGATGGAATTTTGTTGCCATTGTGAAGTAAAACGGCTTTTAAACTTGTCTTGGATGAATCAATAAAAATCCGTCAATCCTCAGATTTATGACTGAAACACAGTTGTCGCAAAAGTCTATCAGAATTATCACAAAATACCAAACCTTCCTCTCTGCTGAAATACCTCAAAAAAGGTTGTTCTTTATTTCGACGTTAACGTCCTTTTGCACTAAATTCCATTATTTTCATTGGGATGCAAGAAGCTCAGACTTGTTTTTTTTTGAAGCCCTAATTTACGAACTAAGTTATTCATATCAGTTTAATACGGAAAATAAGGTTTACTCGTTGGACTTCCAAATGAATGCGAAAAAACACCCATGCTGGCGTAAGTGGATTCAGTTGCTGCAGAAAGCCCATCGTCGTCTGTAGGAGGCAATGGAGGTAAAAATTTACTTGTAAACTGGTCGTTTGACGCATGAGGTATTTGGATATGTAACTTTATTTTTGGGTTTTTTGGTAAACCCACGTGTTTTAGTATGGCAAAAGTAACAATCATTTTGATGATTTTGTGGTTCACTCCAAATCGCTGGCTTCATAAAGACTTATGACTTCCTTTTATACAACCTCTTAAAGAACTTGCATAGCTACTACAACATATTTATGGCAGCCAATTTTATCTCTATCATCGATAGAAAACCCAAAATAACGGCATTTTTAATCTTGGAAGATATTGTCTCCCGTTGAGTACTTAAAGTTAAAACGCCACATACGTAACAAAATAAATTTGGATATTTGTTACAAATCCTTGACAGTTTGTAATATGAAAGCGTTTGTGGATTCTTTAATTGCTTTATTTCTTTACATAATAACAAAGTACACTATAAGATCTATTTACTGTTGCCGATTTTAACCGCACTATATTCAAATTAAAAGTGACTCAGGTGCTTCCATCAGCTTCAATACATACAATAAATTCTAGAACCTACCCTAATGTTCTTATTTTGAAATCACATAAGTATATCATATGTAAGGCTGGTTGCATTACAATATCGGGTACCTGCGGTAAATTGACAATAAATCTACATTTTTTAGCCGATTTTTATGCTTTATGGCTTTTTTTTATTTTAAAGATAAGTAGCTCTCAGAAAAAAATGTAAAATGTTGAATATTTGCTTTATATTTTTTTAATTACATTTTTAAATTGAAAAATATTACGAATTTTGCACGAAAAAAAAAATTTTTTCCATTAATTTCTAAATAACTCCAAAACGATAAGAAATAGAGAAAAATATTATTCCACTAAAATAAATACAATTTTGTTACACATTTTTTGGTGTTTTATTTTTGAAAATCAAATGACTGGTTCTCGAGTTAGCATGAAATATGTCTCCGTACCTGACTAATTTAGGGGAAAAAATTTGCCACGCCCATAAAAAATCCCTATCTGATGGAAAAAACCGACAACGGATTTGAGTTCAGCGCATCAAAATCCATATAGTCCACATAGTTTTATTTAATGGAGGATTTTGCTGCTGAGCAGTGTTATTAGCAAAGCATGTATAATTGCGTACGGTTACAGCTCAAAACAAGTAAGAGTGCTATATTCGGCCGTTACGAATTTTATATACCCTTCACAAGTGTAGTCATGCAATAACAAATGTTTGTATCACCATACGTACATACACATATAAAAACATCCTATTGTAAAATTATAAATTGAGTTTACGTATGTACATACCAAGAATGATAGAAGAAAGATTACGACAACTCGAACTCAAAAATTGAATGTTCTGCGCAGGTGGGTTAAATGACGTCACGAAACAGTCCGACATTTAAACATGACAGTGGGACAATTTCTTAATGTTTCCCATAAATAATTTTATGAGAAAATTTTTTTTTTATATTACTCGTAGTTTTTTTTTGATTACTGTTATGTATTCGGACTTTCAAATGTAAGTAACATTTTTTGACCTCAAATGAAAATTTAATACCTTTTTGTGGATCTATTGCGATATGTACATACATTTAAACATCTAAATTGTTCATGTAAAGTTACGAACTGTCTTCATTTGTGTCACATTTGGCTTTTTTCGCTTCTTCTTCACATTGTATTATATCCGTTTCAGTAGCGATATCAGTGGCATATATAGTCGGAACTGCTTCCGGTTTCAATTTTAAAGTTGCTCTATTACTACATCCTGTACACAATTATTAAATAAAGAACTGTGAAAACCAAACTTACCCATTTCAAATTTAAAATTTCTTTCAAAATCGTCCGGCTTAAAATGCAATGAGCAAAGTCTCTCCCTAAGTATCTTTATGGTGTCCTTCCGTTTGCAAAATGTTATCCAAAGCTTTCTTTGTTGCTCATTGTTTTTTTGAAAAGTGTAAAAGGTCACATCTAAGGTAAGATATGTCTATTAAAAACACGCACCAAATTAGGTTTGAACACAATTTCTCACTTAATTTCTTTCTATCGTTTCGCATGCATTTGCCCACTGCGCACTTCATGTTTACAATTTGCTTCAAATTTTTAAACAAGAATTTTTTACACTTAAAGCTTTTAAGCAGCCTCCACATACAGTTATTATAATAATAATTATTTTTAAACACAATATTTAATAGATTAAAACACAATATTCTTGATCTATATCGAAATATGATAAATTAATTTTTGGAAAATTGTCAAAGTGATTTTTGTTGCAGGGTTACCAAGTCTCACATAACGTATAAATTGTTTCGAACAAATTTAGGAATAAATCCAGAATATATTGATCTTTAATATTAATAATATAAATAAAGATTTTCTAATTTTTGATTTTTCTTGACTCTTCTTGAGTTTTAGATATTTTTTTAATATGTTTATTTTATTTTTTAACTTCAATATTTCGAGACACTACATGAACAAATAATGCCCTTTAGATAAAGAAAAACCACAATGCTATCATTACAATTGCAAGAGATTGTGTAAACTAAATTAAATATTTTTAATTTGAATATAGAAAAATATCAAAAACATATGTACTTGCTAGTAATGTCGGAAATTATTAAAACCCACATTGGATCGGCCTTACTCATAAAAAACATTTAATGTTCATTAGGCGCTTAATTGACGAATAACTGTAGAAAATTTGTCAAATAAGCCTATATTAAACATAAAATATTTCTTGTAAATAAGGCAAACATACATACATTTAATATAAGCAAAATATATAAATAATATATAAAATAAAAAAAAAAATTTTGGCTAAGCTCAGCTCAAATGTATGGAGAAAACGTGGTCGATTTAACATTACGATGTCCAAGGACTCAACCATATAATCCATCGATAAGTCTCAAAACTACTCTTTGTCACTACTCGATGGATCACCTACACGACCATTATACACTTATTGACAACAATTTATGTATGTAATCGAACTATTGTCGTTTAACTTTAATCTCTTGTTTCAAAATGATATGTTCCATTACTGCATTACATTGGACCATGTTTTAAGTAGACCATTTAGCTAAAATGGACCACGTAGTCCAATATTATCTGCAGGGATGCCACAAGAAAAATATTTTTCCTAACAAATTTGTCTAAAAATGCACTAAAATTTACCAAAAACTTTAATTTTTGCACATAATTTTTGTAAATACTATCACTTAAATAATAAAACAAATTTAAATAAAATGTTTATTTAAAAAATAAAAAGAATAATAAAATGGTATTTAATAATTATGATTTATTAATGTATATATATAAAAAATTTTTTTAAATTGTATTTGAATATAGTCAAAATACATTTTTGTTTGCATCAATATTAAAAGAGAAGTGTTGCTAAGTCAAAGTATATGTCACTACTTTGGTAATTTATTTGAATCATAATATAAATATTGATATAATTGGAATGTATGTACTAACTCAACTTTAGAAGATATTGCTCTAGATATCAAAATTAAAGGCATTTCTACATCTTTGCTTACAGCGTTTGTTATCTTGTGGTCTTGCATCAGTGCATTTGCAAAATAGTAGAGTATATTTTTACTTTACACTAACAAAGTATACACAAAAAGAACATACTATTTGCAATGGTGCAAATTTGCAATGGCAAATACACAAGACTGTAAATTACGCTATTTTGGAAATAAAATATACATATATTTATGTTTAAAAATATATAAGTATTTAAATTAAAATGAAAAAAAGGAAATTTAAAAACTGTATAAAACTATATTCATGAAATAATTTTAAATTTTACTTACATCTTTTATCCATTTTAAAAATAAACAATAGAAAAAACAAAAGACAGCGTTAAATAATTGAACGCATCGGAGCTTTACCTATATTTCATGCTATACGCCATTCTTCCTTATTATTTCCGACGCTATCCTTGACTTTAAATTTTTAAGTAGTTAACTGTATTCAACTTTAATTTGATACCCATATTAATGGGGTTAAAAAAAATTTTATCCGCCATTTTGTTTTAGACGCCATCTTGGATTTAATTTTTTTTTTTTTAATTATTAACTGTATTCTACTGGTCAAGCCCCCTCATTTGATACCAATATTGGGGGTGTTCAAGAAGTTACATTTTTAAATACCAGATATGACCCATATATAAGTTTATTGTCTGCCATTTTGTAGTGGCGGCCAACATGAATTTTAATGTTATTATTATTTTATTTCATATGTATATCATTGAACTAGTACAAAATTTACCAACATCTGTTGTTCCAGTTTTCGTTTTTGCACGTCATTACCACTAGGTTTTTTCAATGTTTGCCTTTAGCTTAAGATGTCGGTAAAGCAGTTTTTGCAATTATGCAGTTGCCTTATATGTCACATGTTTTCTTAGACAAGTATGTAATAGTAAAAATATGGGAAAAAACAGAGGCAGTGCTCATATCTCAGAAAGTTATGGGGCGATTGTGCTGAATTTCAATAGCGATTTCTTCCCGGATATTTCCAAAAGACTGATACCATACACAGATCTGAGGAATATGTATGTATATGGTTGCTTCTAAAAGTTGATTTCAACCAACACACGGACAGACGGTCAGGGCTTAAACGACTCCTCTATTCATAAGCTTTCAGAAAATATATACTTCATGAGGTCGGAAATGAAAATTGTATAAAACGGAATGACAAAGCTATATTTACCCTTGTGCACCACTGGTGGAGGGTATAAATACAAATGTCAAAGTGAAACAAGAACTATTGTCTGAACGCTAGGGTTCGCATTCGAAATACAGAGAGCGAATCACGAGATTCATATTGTCGTGTGAACATGACACTAAGGGTTGATGAAACAACGACGAGTATTGTGCCGTGGTATGATTGTTGTTTTTTTGGAAATTCTAACCCAGCGAACATGCGGGTTTTATTTTAAATTTATAAATAAGAAAAAAAAAAATTTTAGAGATATTTTTATTTTTTATTTTTAGCAGAAATATTTTTCTTATTATTTTTTCTTTAAATATTTAATTGAGATATTTTAGATCTCTCAAGAAAAACATAAATGGTTCTTGTTTGCTTTTCTTAATTAATCTTCCAAAAAACAAGAAGAGAATAACGTTTTTATTTCTGCGGGAAAATAAAAATCAGAAAATAGCAATTACACAAATATAAACGGTTTTGGAGCTGAGCAACTACAAGTTATTTTTAAAGCTATTTGGGGCGCTGAATTCGAGATATTACATAATTACTGTTATTTGCGTTTTTAATAAGATGTCACTTAAATGCAAATATCGTCGGTTTATGTAATTATTATTTTTATTGAAAGATAATAAAACTGCTAAAATAACCATGGGTCGTTCAGAAATGACGGTGTAACAGTGGACACAATTTCAAAATTCATAAAAAATGTTATGATATTTTAAAAATTTGCTCTTTTCACCAAACAATTAAAAATTGTGCTGTTTTATTACATAGAGCATTAGTTTTTTTCAATACGAACATTTTGCACCGAACAAGACCCAGATTGGTGCAAAAATTACAAAGCTACAGAACTTAATTAACCCAATTTTAGCTTCCAAATTATTAGCAGTTATATATCGACAGCAGCAGGCACTATTGTGAATCCCCCAATTGTTACGGTATTTCAATATGTAAGCAAGTTTTAAAGTTAATTAAATGTATTAAAACTACTAAAAAATTACTCTAGAATATTCAACTTTTAAGTTTGCATAGTGATGCACGAAAAAAGAAAAAGTAAAAAAATTGATTACAAAAACTTTTAATTCCACAATTGACATCCTGATGAAGTAAATGTCTTCCTTGATACCAATTTGCATATTAATAGAATTAAAATTTGAAATAAAAAGAGGTAATATGACTAGATGATATAAATAGTAAAAATATATATTTTTAGGATCGATTATCGGTAGCAACCGAATATGAGTTTCGTTGCCAATTGTAGAAAAAGGTATTGCAGAGATTAACTGGTAACCAAAATCTGTAATTATTGTTTTAAGTAGCGTGTGTTTGTCAAGAGTTTTTTCAGGTTTGGTGTTTTTAATTCTTAATGTTGACAAGACAATTCCTCTATACCGTGATGTAATAAAACCTCTCTCACTTCACGATGAGCAAGGTGGATTGATAAGGTGGCCGTATAAAAACAGCTGATTCATTTTTTTTATTTTGTTGAGTATCTTATTGTCAAATGAATTTGCCTTTGTTTATGTTTTTATGTATTTTTCAAATTTGAAACTAAAAAATATTTAAGTTTTCATACATTAAAATAAATTTGAGTGCAAATTCAAGTGAAAAATCTTTTAGATTAAAATCGATCGTATCCAAAAGTAGACATTAATACCATGAATACTAAAATCCAAGAACATAAAGGCACTAGTGGTTGTGACGAAACTTTTAAAGATTATGGGTAGGGATTGGTAAAATATTATTTTTTTCTTTTTAACGTTTACTGAATCATTTCCTAACCTGAAATGGTGGTTTTTACAATCAGATTGTGATGAACAATTGTTTTAGTTCATAACATTTAATTACTTGCTTAAAATACATTAATTAAAATTCAAACATCCTCCAAGGTTGGGTTGTAAAAAAATATGAATGTTCAATTATCAACCCAAAACTACTGATTTCGATCAAGTTGAGTCCATGAAAAGTGTACATGACTTAATGTAAGTAGTTAAATTCAATTTATTTTCAACTAACTTGTAACTGTTCAATTATTTCTGTTTAAGTTGGAAAGTAAGGATTTGAAAAAGGGCAATCCGGTGTCTCTGCAATTTGCAAAATTTCAAAATTTACCAAATTTACAGGTTTTTGTAAGAAATAATTAATTAGATGAAAATATAAGTTACTTAGCTTGATTATATGGGCCTAATTGTTTCTCCAATTCTAACCACCAAATTAATGATTTTAAGCTAGTGACTGGCAAAAACCAAGCCATTAAGTTTTTTTATAATTAATCCAGACAAGTATACTGATAATTAATATATATGTATAATAAACTAAAAATAAACAAGAAATAAAACAAGTAAATGCAATCAAATTTATTTTCATAATTTTTGCACACTGTTAAGTATGTACTAAACTTTAAAAATTTGTGTGTATTTTTGGAAAAATATTTAAAATAATTTAGCCACCATATTTCATGGTTAGTCATTTTGTTACCCATTCTTCGCTTAGCCTCTTCTTCTGTTTAGTCATTACGTTATACTAAACGCTTTTTTTGCCTCCTCGGGTGACAAATAATTAACTTAACTGCTCATGAATTCTTTTCGAATAACGATGAAAGACAAACTTTAACTTATGGAATTACTTCGGATACACTATACTTTATTGTTTTTCTAATTTAAGAGGATTATAAAAAACTCAGGGTTCTATTTCGATGCGATCTATATGACCATTTGCATCTCATATATCTCCAGCAAAATGCTCTTTATAATGATTATGTGACTGGGTTCGCAAAATGCATGAACAATTTTATCGTAATCGATATCAAAAGCTCCCGTTTTGGCGCAGTAGATAAATGGGGCTTAGGCTAAGAATAATATAATTTTAAAACCATAAACTCTTTATAATTTAATTTCACACTAACTAACCTCTGGTTTTTGCCAGCATGTTCATAAAACTTAATTTCTTGAATTGCTACAACTAACTTTATTTTCTTTCAACTAAAAAAAAACTTTAAAATTTAATTAAAAATTTTAGTTTCTTACGCGTATTTTATGTAAAAAGTTATTTCTATGTATTGTTTGGAATTTCATCGCTTTTTTAACAATGGAATTACACTTTCAAATGCAAATAAATTGTATTATTGGCTGTTAGTTCTAATAAAAATACAAAACTAATATTAATTAAGAATTGTCAATAATAATAATTCGCTTTGATAATGACATTTTACGTACTCAAAAACACTAACAAAATGCCTGTTGTTTTTATACCCGCCACCAAAAAAATGGTGGGGGTATATTCATTTTGTCATTCCGTTTGTAACACATCGAAATATCCATTTTAGACCCCATAAAGTATATATATTCTGAATCGGGGTTTGATTTTATGACGATCTAGCTATGTCCGTCCGTCTGTTGAAAGCACGATAGAGGTCGCACCGAAAAAGATATTGGGCTCAAATTCTGCCGGAATCTTTTTTATAGACAAGGTTATTGAAAATGGGCTAAATCGGAATATTAGGAAAAGAGTTATAGCTCGTAAAGCAAGAGTAGGTCGAAAAAACCGTGTCCTTCGCACATCGAATAAAATGGAATTGTGTCCAAACGCATAACCGTAGAGTCATGAAACTTCGAATACATATTTCTGGAGTCAAAAGAATATTTCTGCCCAAAAATTGGCTTAGAAAAGGAGTTATAGATCAAAATGTACGAAAATTTATACCGCACAGTGTATATTTGAAATTTAAAACGTAATAAAACTGACAAAACTATATGTACGATTCTGAATTTTTGCAAACATGGCTTTTTGGTCAAAATCTTCGTTATACCGGAAAATAAATGTGCCACGCCCACTTTTTTCTTAAATTTTTTTTTTTATAAAAATATATCAGTCATATTCATTGGCATTTATTCATCCTTCACGGCGCCATCTATTGCACTGCATGTAAATACATGATAAAATAAAACAGTAGATGACTCTACTAACAACTACTAGATGGCATGCTAACAACCTTTTTCATCTCACAAGGGATTTGTGCCCAACTCTAAACATACATATTTGTTCCCACAGTTTTAAGAGGTTATAGATTTAAAAATATAAAAAATATGTGCATCAGTAGATTTAAAATATGTATTTGAATATTTAAAACACATTTTTTAACCAAATTATATTTTTATCTATCTATTCTTTTGTAAAGGGTGGTTAAATTTTAAGGACCGATGATGATTTTGAATAAAACACAAATTATTTCGGAAATTATTATCATATCTTTTTATAATGATAATTTTTGTATGAGAAAAAAACTATCGGCCAAATGTTCGCCGCACAGTGGACCATTCCACGAGAAGGAGTCTTTCCAACATCGAAGTAAATGGGGTTGTGCATCAACGTAGAGACATGAAACTCCAAATATATATTTCCTGAGCAAAAACCATGTTTCTCCCCAAAAAGTGCTTTAATATATGCATTAGAAAGGGAGTTATAGATCAAAATGAACGAATATTTATACCGCGCAGTGTATTTTTCAGTATATTCAAAATTTAAAAACTAATAAGACTGACAAAATGACACCATTAGATGTACGATTCTGAAGTTTTGCAGGAATTGTTTTTTGGTCAAAGGCTTTGCACTGACGGAAAATAAATGTGACATGCCTACTTAAGCGCCCACCTCCCATATAAAGTTTCTCTCAAATGCTTATAATTTCTTAAAATTTGGAAAACTATATTGAAATATCTAAGCCAGAAAATTTAGGTTACATGCCCACTTTTACGCCCACCTTCCATATAATACCTTATCTTAAATTCATTTAATTTCTTAATGAAAAAAGATTTTGGAATAATAAAGGACTATATTGAAATATCTAAGCTGTATTCATTAGCATAAATAACTTTGACACGCCCACTATAACGCCCACTTTTCACGATATGCAATGAAATGCAAGAAAAAAGGTGATGGTTCGGTGTGGTTCACCTTCAACATGGGCCCTTAAAATTTAACTACACTCTACAAAGAAAGTGATACATATTTGATTATAAAGAGATTATTCCAAGCGATTAACAAAATAATAAATATAGTGCTTTAAATGTACACAAAATTGGTGGTGGGTATAAAAGATTCGGCACAGCCGAATATAGTGCTCTTACTTGTAAATATTCAAATACATATTTTAAATCTACTGATGCACATTTTTTATATTTTTAAATCTATAACCTCATAAAACTGTGGGAACAAATATGTATGTTTAGAGTTGGGTGCAAATTGTTACTCTAGCTAAGTTTTTGTCAACAACCTCGGTCATTTTCGATTTCACGAACCCTCATTAAAAATCCCTTGTGGGATGAAAAAGTTTGTTAGCATGCCATCTAGTAGTTTTTAGCAGAGTCATCTACTGTTTTATCTTGTATTTATCTACAGTGCAATAAATGGCGCACTGTAAGATGAATAAATGCCAATGAATATGACTAATATATTTTTATAAAAATTTAAAGAAAAAAGTGGGCGTGGCACATCTATTTTCCGTTATAACGAAGACTTTGACCAAAAAGCCATGTGTGCAAAATTTCAGAATCGTACATAAGTTTTGTCAGTTTTATTACGTTTTAAATTTGAAATATACACTGTGCGGTACAAATTTTCGTACATTTTGATCTATAACTCCTTTTCTAATGCATAGATTTAAGCGATTTTCAGGGAAAAAATTTTTTTTGACTCGTAAAATATATATTCGAAGTTTATGCGTCTGGACACAATTCCATTTTATTCGATGTGCGAAGGACACCGTTTTTTCGACCTACTCTTGCTTTACGAGCTATAACTCTCTTCCTAATATTCCAATTTAGCCCATTTTCAATACCAAACAAACCTTGTCTACAAGAAAGATTCTGGCAAAATTTGAGACCCCAAGCTTTTTCGGTGCGACCTCTATCGTGCTTTCAACAGACGGACGGACATAGCTAGATCGTCATAAAATCAAACCCCGATTCAGAATATATATACTTTATGGGGTCTAAAATGGATATTTCGATGTGTTACAAACGGAATGACAAAATGAATATACCCCCACCATTTTTTTGGTGGCGGGTATAAAAACAACAGGCGTTTTGTTAGTCTTTTTGAGTACGTAAAATGTCATTATCAAAGCGAATTATTATTATTGACAATTCATAATTAATATTAGTTTTGTATTTTTATTAGAACTAACAGCCAATAATACAAAGCAATACAATTTATTTGCATTCGAAATTGTAATTTCCATTGTTTAAAAATGCGCTGAAAATCCAAACAATACATAGAAATAACTTTTTACATAAAATACGCGTAAGAAACTAAAATTTTGAATCAAACTTATAAGTTTTTTTTTTAGCTAAAAGAAAATAAAGTTAGTTGTAGCAATTCAAGAAATGAAGTTTTATGAACATGCTAGCAAAAACCAGAGGTTAGTTAGTGTGAAATTAAATTATAGAGTTTATGGTTTTAAAATTATAATTTTCTTAGCCTAAGCCCCATTTATCTACTGCGCCAAAACGGGAGCTTTTGATATCGATTACGATAAAATTGTTTATGCATTTTGCGAACTCAGTCATATAATCATTATAAAGAGCATTTTGCTGGAGATATATGAGATGCAAATGGTCATATAGATCGCATCGAAATAGAACCCTGAGTTTTTTATAATCCTCTTAAATTAGAAAAACAATAAAGTATAGTGTATCCGAAGTAATTCCATAAGTTAAAGTTTGTCTTTCATCGTTATTCGAAAAGAATTCATGAGAAGTTAATATATTAAGAGCAGCCGTTCTACTGAGCCAATCGGTATACAAAATTCATGAAGTTTGTCACCCGAGGAGGCAATAAAGCGTTTAGTATAACGTAATGACTAAACAGAAGAGGCTAAGCGAAGAATGGGTAACAAAATGACTAACCATGAAATATGGTGGCTAAATTATTTTAAATAGTTTTCCAAAGATACACACAAATTTTTAAAGTTTAGTACATACTTAACAGTGTGCAAAAATTATGAAAATAAATTTGATTGCATTTACTTGTTTTATTTCTTGTTTATTTTTAGTTTATTATACACTAGCCAATCCCGGCGCGCGTTGCTACGCCCCTTCATGAATTCTAATCGCATTCTAAATTTTAATCGAATATCAAGTGCAAGGCTAAAAACTATAACTTTTTCTTTATGAGCGTGGCACTGCCCACTTTTCTAATTACGAAACTGTATAGTCATGACAACTCAATATGTGTGCAAAATTTCGGAAAAAACGGTCCAATGTAAGTACCTCAAAATGATACCTTTTCTTATGGGCGTGGCACTGCCCACTTTTCTAAATACGAAACTGTATAGTCATGACAACTCAATATGTGTGCAAAGTTTCAGAAAAAACGGTCCAATGTAAGTACCTCAAAATGATACCTTTTCTTATGGGCGTGGCACTGCCCACTTTTCTAAATACGAAACTGTATAGTCATGACAACTCAATATGTGTGCAAAGTTTCAAAAAAATCGGTCCAGTGCAAGTACCTCAAAATGATACCTTTTTTTTAATGGGCGTGTTACTGCCCATTTTTTCAATCACGAAATTATAAAGTCATGACAACTCAATATGTGTGCAAGGTTTCAGAAAAATCGGTCCAGTGCAAGTACCTCAAAATTAAAACTTTTTTAGGGGCGTGGCCCCGCCCACTTTTCTTAACACGAAATTATTTAGACATGACAGCTCGATATGTGTGCAGTTTCAGAAAAATCGGTCAAGTGCAAGTAGCTAAAACTGATAACTAATTTTTTATGGGCGTGGCACTTTTTTTCACCCATAAACACTCCCTGGTATGTGTACAACAACTTACCAAAGTTTGAGTCCGATCGGTTTTACAGTTTCGGAGTCTATAGCTAACACACACACACACACACACAGAGTTTCACTTTTATATATATAGATATATATTAATTATCAGTATACTTGTCTGGATTAATTATAAAAAAACTTAATGGCTTGGTTTTTGCCAGTCACTAGCTTAAAATCAATAATTTGGTGGTTAGAATTGGAGAAACAATTAGGCCCATATAATCAAGCTAAGTAACTTATATTTTCATCTAATTAATTATTTCTTACAAAAACCTGTAAATTTGGTAAATTTTGAAATTTTGCAAATTGCAGAGACACCGGATTGCCCTTTTTTAAATCCTTACTTTCCAACTTAAACAGAAATAATTGAACAGTTACAAGTTAGTTGAAAATAAATTGAATTTAACTACTTACATTAAGTCATGTACAAAAATATAAAAAAAATGTGCATCAGTAGATTAAAAATATGTATTTGAATATTTTAAATAAATTTTTTAACCAAATTATATTTTTATCTATTTATTCTTTTGTAAAGGGTGGATAAATTTATTAGTAAGATTTTGATTTTTAAACTTCTATAACATTTTGCTTTTAAAAGATTTTCAAACGAAATAAATTTTGTATAATTTTAATATTTGTTAGCCATTAGTGCATGAAAATAAATTGTTTATAATGTTTAGAGATAATTTTTTTTTACTTAGGTCAAAATTTTCCTAAATTCCCATTTTTAATAGAGCATAACTTCTAGAGAACATAAGATAACAAAAACAAATTAGCACTATTTCGTAGATAAAATTTTCCTCTATACCTCTTTACCCCATTGTATAGCCGGAACGATCCGACCGTGAGCACCAGACCAATTTTTGTGACACAAGGTCAAATATTTTTTGCAAAATATTAGTAAAAGAGCTAAACAACAAATTTTTTGTAATGTGTTTTTTTTAAGTATTTTAGTTTTTATACCCGCCACCAAAAAAAATTTATATATATATATAGTCTGAATCGGGGTTTGATGACGGTCTAGCTATGTCCGTCCGTCTGTTGATAGAGGTCCCACCGAAAAACCTAGAGGGCTCAAATTTTGCCAAAATATGTCTTATATATAAGGTTTGTTTGGAATTGAAAATGGACTAAATCGGAATATTAGTATGAAAGTTATAGCTCGTAATGCAAGATTAGGTCGAAAAAACCGTGTCCTTCCAACATCGAATAAAATAAAGTTGTGTCCACCAGCATCAAGGTAGAGTCATGAAACTCCAAATATATACTTCCTGAGCAAAAACCATGTTTCTCCCCAAAAATTGCTTAAATGTATGCATTAGAAAGGGAGTTATAAATCAAAAGGAATGAATATTTATACCGCGCAGTGTATTTTTCAGTATATTTGATGTACGATTCTGAAGTTTAGTGCTTTGGCTTTGTTATGACCGAAAATCAATGTGACACGCCCACTTTTACGCCCACCTCCCATTTAACGTTTTACCTAAAATTCATATAATTTCTCTATGAATAAAGATTTTGGAAAAATAAAGTACTATTTTGAAATACCTAAGTTGTATTCATTAGCAGAAATAACTTTGACACGCCTACCCTAACGCCCACTTTTCACGTTATCTACCGATAGTGAAATTTAAAAGCTCATAAAACCGACAAAATTCGAGGTATGATAATAAAATTTGCTACATAAATCCTTCTAACCAATGTAATTGTTGTGCCAAAAAGTTTAGGTAACACGCCCACCTCCCATATAATGCTTTATCTCAAATTCATATAATTTTTCAATCAATAAAGATTTTGGACTACTAAAGGACTATGTTGAAATATCTAAGTTGCATTCGTTAGCTGATATAACTTTGACACGCCTACAACGCCCACTTTTCACTACCGCTAGTTAAATTTAAAAGCTCACACAACCGACAAAATTAGAGGTATGATGATAAAATTTGCTACATAAATCCTTCTAACCTTCTAATGTTATTGTTGTGCCAAAAAGTTTGGGTGACACGCCCACTTTAACGCCTACCTCTCATATAACGGCTTATCTTAAATTCATGTAATTTCTCTATTGACAAAGTTTTTGGAAGAATTAAGGACTATATTGAAATATCTTAGTTGTATTTATTAGCATAAAATTTATTGACACGCCTACTTTAATGCCCACTTTTATTGAAAGACTAAATTAACAAAAGCATTTTACTAGCATATCGAAGTTATAAAAGGTGGTTAAATTTTAAGGGCCGATGTTGATTTTAAATAAATCACATTTTTTTTTGGGAAATTATTATCATTTCTTTTTTTGGTAATGATAATATTTGTATGATTCAATTATGTATGGAACAAAATATCAGCCAAATGGCACCCAACCCCTAACCTTGGCGCCACACCTCCAACCGATGGTCCAAATTTTCAATGGCAATATTGGTGCTCAATTGTTAGGCACGATGATGAGTCGAGGTTGACAGCTCTTTTGCCAGACGATCGCAAAAAACAGCAATGGTTCCCATTCAACGAACTAAAAAGGCATTCACAGATGTTCTAACATTTTATATAGACCTGTTTTCAGAAATTTAAATATTTTTTAAAAAATATATTAGAAAGATTTTCTTAAAGGAAATTTTATTGCAGAATTTCGGTTTTTTAAGTTTTTTCAATAAGCTAAAGCGTTTTTGAGTTACGCGAACATATGTTGTGCAACCTCCTCCATTTTCGAAATAACGGTATATCTCGAAAACCAGAGCCAATCTTAAAAAACCGCGGGCACCACTGAATTCAGCGTACCCGAATTATGTTAAAACGCCAGGTGCCCAGCTTGTCACGAAAAAAAGGTGTAAATTTCTTGCACAGTGTTATTAATTAAATAATTAAGATCAAACTTTGTATAGATTTTTACTTACAAAAAGCAATATAAAGGGTGGTTAAATTTTAAGGGCCGATGTTGATTTTGAATAAAACACAAATTCTTAAGAAGTTATTGTTTCTTTTTATTATGATAATATTGGTATGGTTCAATTATGTATGGAACAAAATATTGGCCGCAACCTCAGCGGCACACCTCCATCCGATTGTCCAAATTTTCAATGACAATGTTCAATTGTTGGGCACAATGATAAGTCAAGGTTGACTGTTCTTTTGCCACACTATCGTGAAAAACAGCAATGTTTTTTATTCAACGAACGAAGAAGGCATTCACAGATGTTTTTACATTTCATACAGACCTGTTTTGCACAAATTTAAATGTTTTTCACAATTCTGCCGATTGTGGACGAATTTGAACAATTATGTTGATCAAAAGAATTACGAAATGTACCTACGAAATGCATTTTGATTTGAACGCCCATTTCCATAAAAAGCATGAATAACTTTAACGCGTTGCTCGATTGTGTATCTTTCCATGGTTTAAATTGAGTAAGCCTGAAGTTGAGAAATGTCAAATGAAATGCAGAAAAAACTGATACGATAGCAGGATTTCCAAACCCGCTGATCTGGAGTGTATGGCTCAACAATAAATTTCCTGCAGATTGGAAATATAGTGTAGTAGTTACAATTACTAAAAATGGTGACCTTACGCAGCACGTTGGGTTGAAATTCCCAATAATGGCTCTTAATTGAAAATTAATATTTTTAAAAAGTAATCAATTATAGGTTATAGCAAACAAAATTCTGCATCACTAACTATCTTTTGCATTTTCCTATGTTATTTATTTTTCGAGCTGTGCGTTGTTAAAGTTGAACTTTTGTAAAGTTTTTGAATACAGTGGTAAAAATTAAAAAAAAATTTTAAAAATTTTTATATTATAATAGCATAAAAGTAATATTTTTACAATGGAACTTTCAACCACAGGTATTTGGAAACTCAAATATGTATCCCAGTTAAATATTTTTGTTGTAGAAATATTTTTAATATTTTTTTGAAAACTGGTCTAAAAACAATCATTTTTCACTTTTAAGTAGAAATTTAAATTCGGTTTGGGCAAGCTTGGGTAAAAAAAAAAATTTTTAAGTTTTCTTTGATATGTCTACTTACAAATCATATAAAAACATTTTGCGGATTTTGTGCGATAAGACTGAAAAAAAATAGTTTTTCAATTTAACATCAAAGAAAAATTCGTGTATGCTTAGTAATGCACTCACTGTATTAATCATGTAAGTGTGTGCATACATATGTTTGGTATGTAGTTTTGTTATTGTTTATTTTTGTTAATTTTCTCATTGTCAGTATTGCTATTTTTAATAGTTCCGTCTCCAATACTGGTAAAATAACATAGGACTTTAACATGTACTTGTCATTGGATAGGCTAATATGTTCTTTTGAAGCAACAGCGATCAGGTGCTTCTGCATGGTTGGATAAGATTTTTTGAGTGCCTTCTACACTTGTCATATAAAATTTCAATCAAAAAATGGCAAGCAAGGTCCGAAGCAGAAAAAAAAAGTGGTGATGAAACCAGATTAAAAATACAGGTCGAGTTCAGACAAAAAACCGGACTTATACATAGTTGACCAGCCAGAGGGTTTGGAAACTCAAATGACGGGAATACAGTCAGACTGAACTGATAAAAAATTTGCATACTATTTTAATTGCTGTATCGTGTGGTCATCAGATTAATGTTGAAAAATTAAGAAATTTTACTTTATCGACCGCAAAATACTTTGTTGGAAAATACCCATGGTATAACATGTCTTCCACTTTACATAAATAATACATGGTTCGGAGATTATTACTCATGCACTGTTACATATTGGTCAATTATCAGAGGAAGCGCAGGATGTTCGCAATAAAGATTTTAAATCATACAGAGAACGGAAATGCAGTCGCAAGAATTACAATGAAGAAATTTTTAATAGATTTTTAATAAGATCTGATCCTATTATTAGTAATATGAGCAAACATTACAAAAATAAAAATAGCGTGTTACCACAGCAGGTATTGAACCTTCTAATATTACCTAAAATTTCTGAAAAAAATAATTCCGATTATATTTATTTTAGTGATTCAACGAAAGTTTCGAATGGAGATTGTGATAATTGGGGAACTTCGAAAGAGACGGACAATGAAGCCTTGCAAAAGGTGGAGAGGATAGTCTCTGAGGATACTCCGATTAGACGTGACCAATTGAGAGATTGGATTGAGATGGACATTGAAGCCTCGCAAGAGGCGGAGAGGTTAATCTCTTAAGCTACTCCAGTGGGTAGAGAGTTAACGGTGAAGGACATTGATATATCCGCCCCAGCAGGAGTGGAGGCATCTGTCCAGATCACGGAAACCTCTCTGTCTATGCCTTGGATAAAACCGAGAAGCAAAGACAAAAGAGGAAACGTCGAAGGAGCAGGAAAGCTATTGAAAAGATATCAAATCGGATCGATAGCCTTATGGATGAGGAGACGACACCTGAAGTAGAGGGAACAGGGAAAAAGTTTAAGGGTGATAAACCCAGGAACTTTGACCCGAACCAACTACGGAAGGTGGAAACTCCGAGTGTATATCAACTGAATCTGCATCATAGCAGAGCGGCTTCGGCGGTGATGATGCGATGTTTTGTGGAGGATGGGTTGGATATGGCCTTGCTACAGGAACCATGGATTGGTAGGGATCATGGGCCTGTCTCGTCAGACCGCCAGTCTGTTTCACTCACAGACACACAGACTATGACACACCGGACTCCCATCCTTCGGGGGAGGTTGGGAATCTGGTGGAGTTCTGTAGGTTGAGGGGTATGCCTCTTGTCATGGGCTGTGATGCTAATTCACACAGTACTGTATGGGGCAGTACGGATGATAATCACAGGACACAGTAATTGCTGGAGTTTGTAGAGTGTCATGACCTGCTGGTCCTGAACAGGGGTGTCGAGTCTACCTTCGTGGATTCACGTAGGGCGGAGGTTATCGACATCACCTTATCCTCTGTCGGGATGCTGGATAGTTGGGAATTGGAGATTGATGGACAGATTGACCAAGTCTGACCACAGGGCTATCCAGTTTGAGATTCTATATGGTAGGAGGCGGAGGAAGGTGCGTAGGCGTATCAGGGTGCGGAAGGATACGGATCGCACTAAGTACGAGGAGTGCCTCTCGGGACTTTCGGGGAGTGTTCCACACCGGGCATTCCGGAACACGGAGGATATTGAGCGGTCGGTGGAGTGGGTAAACTCTACTGTCGGACTTTCCTTCGAGAATGCGTGTCCTCTCACGGTAGTGGATGAAAAAGATTCTACTCCATGGTGGAGTAGTGAATTGGAATCCATAAAGAGGGACACGAGAAGGGCCTTTAATCGTTACATGAGTGGGCGGAATCGTAGCTTATGGGACGAATATAAGGCGAAGAGGAGGAAGCTGAAGAGAAGTACACGTCTTCGGAAACGAAGCACGTGGTAGGAATTCTGCTCCGTCATGGATGCATCTGAAGTTGAGAGACTGCAGAGGATGGTGTCTAGAGACCCTGTCTCCAGACTTGGGCTTATTCGCAGGAGCGATGGCGGCATGACGGAGACGATGGAGGTGACATTACAATCGCTTATGGAGGTACATTTTCCTGGAAGTTTCATTTCGAATGACTCATGGGTTCCCGTTAACAGGGGAGCCAGTGAGGTAAGGCGAAGGGATGCTGAAAGGCTAGTAACTCTTAATGGGGTTAGAAGTGCAATTTTGTCTTTTGCCCCATTTAAGGCTGCTGGGATGGATGGGATATTTCCTGCATTACTACAGTGGGGTATGAACTTGTGGTGATTAGAGAAATATTTGTTGCCTGTCTTTCGACAGGGCATATTCCGGTGGCATGGAGGGAGACCAGGGTAGTTTTTCTTCCCAAACCGGGGAGGAGGGACTTTACGGAGGCTAAGTCGTTCAGGCCGATCAGTCTTACATCCTTTCTATAGAAGGCAATGGAAAGGGTGTTGGTTGACTTCCTGGAGGAGAACACGCTGATGGATAGGCCATTGAGTGGGAGTCAGCACGCTTACAGGGCTGGGAGGTCTACTGAGACTGCCCCGCACGAATTGGTGAGGGTTGCTGAGAGGGAGGTTTTCAATGTTGATCTGGCTTTGTCCGTATTTATGGACATAGAGGGCGACGATTAGGCGGAAGTTGAACGGGGTTCCAAAGATTGCTTGCATTGGTATATGTGGCGCGATACGTACCACACCAACGCAAGTGATGGAGGCAATGCTGGGATTGCTGCGGTTGGACTTATTTCTAAGGGAGACGGCGGCAAGATAGGCGATTCGTATGCGAAGCGATGGCATGTGGTATCGGTTTTGGGGCATAGGAGAATCCTGGACCTCGTGGATAAAGAGGTTAGGGAGGCTCAGATGCCGATGGAGCGCATGAGTCGGCTGAAAGTGGTCGAAAGGCTACATCACACGCTCATAGCGGATGGATTCATGTACGATGAGTGCTTGGAGAATGACATCAGTATCTTTACTGATGGGTCCTTTATGGACGGAAGGGCAGGTGCTGGTGTGTACTCATCTGAGTTGAACTTATCCTGCATCCTGAATCTGGAGGAGTACGTGTCAGTCTATCAGGCAGAAATGCTTGGTTTGCTGCACGCGTTGGACCACCTGTTGGAATGTCGAATGTATGGGAAGAGAATTCTTATTGCACTTGACAACCAGTCGGTTGTAAAACGTATGCAGCGGATAGATGTGAACTCCTCTTTGGTGCTTGAGTGTGTTCTAAAGCTCAATAGGTGTGCCTCTACAAATGAGGTAACGCTGATGTGGGTTAAGGGACACGTGGGCATAGCTGGGAATGAGGCTGCTGACGAACTTGCGAAGAAGGGGTCTAAGGCTGCATTCTGAGGACCGGACCCCAGAATTGCTCTGGGTAATGGGTTAGTGCGGGCGAGGATCTTTCAATGGGTGAACTCTATAAACTTGCGAAGGTGGATGGAGGGAACCACGTGTAGACAGGCCCCTATGGTGCTCAGGGAACCACTTGGCAGGGGTGCAGTGAAGATATTCGGTTTTAATCGGAGTATGACGAGCTGGATCGCACACGTTTAATTGTGAGTGCGATGGGGGACCTTAATCTGAGGGAGATGCTGGCGATTACAAAGGCCTGTGCGATGAGGATTGTCGACAATCACCAGTCGGCAGTGTGAAATCGTTTTCCTAGTCCAGAGCAAACGCTGGTTGTGGCGCGGGACTCAGTGATTGAAGGTATACTGATCGGTAGACACGAAATCACTGAGGAGTGAAGGGGGTCGAAAAGGGACCCGTGATAGAGTGGTCTTCTTCGATATTCCCCCTACATGTATTTATATATATATTTTAGTGACCGCGAATATGAAGATTAATAATATTAAAAATAAAATGTAAATTTATTATAAATATTAATATTAATAAAAACTTTTTTAATAAATAAAGATTAGTATGGCCTATTTCCGGTAAAATGTTGTATGAGGGCTATACGAAATCACTTACCGATTCCGTTGAATTTTTGTATTCTGAGTAACTAACCTAAAAAAATCATATGCGTCGAATTTCATTCATTTATCTTTAAAAATGGAGTTTGCAAAGCAATTTAAATATTCATACGGGCAGACAAACGGATATCCCTGGAGTTTAAAAAAATGTTTTTTTTTCAAACCCATTTAATACTACAAAACGAAAAAAAAAGTGTTATCTCTAACCCCTGAATTAAGAGCCGTTTTTAGCAATTTCAACCCAATGTGCGCAGTGTAAAAACTGGAGTGGTATTACCGTGCTTAACGCTATAGTAAAAATAATGTCGATTTTGATACTGCAACGAATGTCAACAGTAGTGGAACGAATTGTACGAAACTAACAGGCTGGTTTTAGGCCTAGAAAATAATGTGAATACTCTACTTATTACTATTAAGCAATCGGCAGAGTACAACACACTCTTATAACTGCTGTTCGTAGATTTTGAGACTGATTTTGACACAATATCCCGTTATTCTATGTGGTCTTCACTAATTAGTAAAGACATAGCGGAAAAAATCGTCACCCTAATACGCAAGTTCTACAAAGATGCAGAGTGAGGTCCGATTCAATGGAAAAAAAGCCAACCCTTCATAACTACTGTTAACGTAAGGCAGAGGTGTATCATGTAACCCACATTATTTATTCTGCTTTTGGATTGTGAAATGAAAAAAATCAACAGGGAGGCTCCTTCCGGCATTCGATGAAATATGATAGAATACCTAAATGATATAGACTATGAAGATGACATACGTTTAATGCCCTACCGCTTTGCGGATATTCAGGCAAAGCTAAAAGGACTCTCCGAGAACATCAAAAAAGTAGGATTGAGAATTAACAGCAAAAAGACAAAGTTTATGCGGTTTTGAACTAATATAACCACACCACTTGTTGTTGGTAATACAATATTTGAAGATATAGAATCCTGTAATTATCTCGGGTGTCCAATTACGAAGACGGTGTCTCTGCAGCCGATATTGATGACCGCATTAACAAAGCGTTTCTCAAGTTGCACAAGGTTTGGCGCGCTAACAACTTATCCAAGAAGACCAAATTACGTGTATTCAATTGCAGCGTAAAGTCTGTGTTGTTATATGTTTTCAATACATGGAGCCTTACAAAATTAACCACGAAAAAATACAAACGTTCGTTGACCGGTGATATATAAGATAAGATATTCAATGAAACCCGTTGGAACCAGGCACATTCTAAATTTGGCATTATTGTAAATGATATACAGAGACACCAGGGCTGCTCTAGACTGGAACCCTCAAGGTCAAGGCCAGCCTGGTCGACCACGTAATTCTTGAATCCGATCTATCAGAAAATAATATGAAGCTGCTCATCTTACATTGAACAAGGTTATGCTACTTGCCGGAGATAGGAATAGATGGAGAGAATTCGTTGACGCCCTATGTTCCCTGTGAAAATTTAATCAAATATCTAATTTTGCATTTTTGTATGTATAATATTTAGGATAAATAAAGGATATATGTTTATATATATATATATATATGTATATATATAAAAGAGTAACGTGACTGACTGACTGATTTATCATCGCACAGCCGAAACGCAAAGAGCTAGAGACATGAAATTTGAACAATCGGTTTCTCTTTAGATGTATAGCTCCACTAAGAAGGAATTTTTGGAAATTCGTACTTTAAGGGGATAAAAAAGGGTAAAAACGGTAATCTCATATCTGCTAAACTAAAAATGATACAAATTAAATTGAAAAAGTATTGTAATTTGCACAAAAAATAAACTGACAGGTGTCTGGCCTTTTTGGAGTTTTCAACCACTAAGGGGAAAAAACGGGTAAAAACTATAATTTGATATTTTTTTGGTACCCTGCGTAACTTCCAAACACATAAAGCTAGGAAAAAGGTTTAAGCTGTTTCAAGTAATCCTCGAAAAAAATATTAATAAGAATTCGGCACTTTTTTTAAATTCGAGTTGCAAAATTTTCCAAAGTTGAAGGATCGATGTGAAAACCTTCAATCATACAAAAATTGACAAGGAGATCGAGGAAGATCCAGTGCAGATAGCGTCAATGCAACTATGCCGGTTAATAGAACGAGCTTGCAATGCTACAACGTACCAAACAGATTTGGTTCTCCATGCTATTGGTGGAATGAGGAGATACGAAGCCTCAGATTGGAATGTCTAAGATCGAGGCGCAAGGTATTGCAAGTTCCTTCTATTAACCGGCATAGTTGCATTGACGATATCTGCCCTGGACCTTCCTCGATTTTCTCGTTAATGTTTGTATCATTGAAGGTTTTCACATCGACATGTGGATCCTTCCACTTTGGACCCACCACTTCATCCTCAGAGTTAGCCAGCTGCTGGCAAACGCAATGATAGAGCTCAGAACGGCTTTTCTGAAGATCTGACTCTTTCCATTGTTCGCCAGGTCCACATCTAGAGGCTCCCGTATTTCTTCTAATCCTGGATACTGTCTGAACTAGTTCGTTGAGACTCGGACCGGTGTTTACTTTACGCAGGATGTGGGCGTAGGAACTATTCCCTACTAGCACTATGACAATCGCATCAAATTTCGTCCTTACTTTATTGCGGTTCCCGTTTAACTTTTTTGTCTTTGGCTTAGACGGTTTTGCATTTGTAAACTCTCTTTGCTATAGGCTCTTTTGGTACTCCTACCGGTTTTTTTTTCTGGTTTTCTCTTGAATTCTTTTCTCTTTAGCCATGGCGAAGCTTGGGTTTTAAGCTCCTGGCGACCTCCTTCCCCTTTTCGTCATGATTTTCTATAGCCGAATGCATGTCAACCAAGTTCCGGATGCAGACGCCGAGTCTACGGAATGCTGTGGTTTCTGTGTTCGGGATTACTTCCGCCTCGTTGGATCCAGTCTTCTCGTACTGAAGTATTCTGGCCAAATCACAAATTCAACAGACGCTGCACATGCCAAATTAAAAGTGACATGTTTTTTTTGGAATTTCGCAATATCCTGTTTTTACCGTTATTTAAAATTAATACATTTTTCCCTTTCTTTTATTTGTTTTGTCTTTGTCATACCGATGAGAAATAAGTAAATTAAGATGTTAGTCACTAGCGATTAAAATAGACGCCTCTTATAAAATATATAAATAATTGAGCTGCCAGACAATTGTTACTAAAATTTTATAAGAGATATGAGAAATTTTGTTACATTAAAAATTTATTATAGGGTATGTAGGAAATACATAAATTTGACATTACAAAAGCTGGAAAAAAATTTAAAATTCAAATATGGCATTGACAATATTAGAGCAAAACAAGTAAGAGTGCTATATTCGGCCGTGCCGAATCTTATATACCCTTCACAACGTGTTGTCTCGCAATAACAGTAGTTTGTATCACCATTCATCTCATATGAAATACGTTCATACATATATAAAAACATCCCATTGTAAAATTATAAATTTACGTATGTATGTTAAAAAAAAAAATAAAAAAAAATTAAAAAAAAAATAAATATGAATAATAAATATAAAACAAAAAAAAATAAAAAAAAATTAAAAAAAAGTAATTAATATAAATAATAAATATAAAACAAACCACAAATAAAAAAAAAATTAAAAAAAAAATAATAAATATATAAATATTATATAAAATAAAAATTTAAAAAAAAATTTTTTTCACAGCTGGGATTCGATGCCACGTTTACTCTAACCAGTATACACGTTTGTATGTATGCATGTATGCATGTTGTTGTTGTAATGTTGTTTTTGTGAAAAAAAAAATCGAAGTGGTCGTGGTTTTTTGCTCATTTCTCAGTTTTTTATAAACCGATGCTTTTGATTTTCAATACCGATCTACTCCCGAATATTTCTGATATTTTAATACCACACCCGGGTACAGGTGATATCGGGGGGGCTTCAAAAAGTTGATTTCAACATACACACGGACAGACTAACAGAGCTTAATCGACTCCCCTATTCATTGGTTTTCAGAAAATATATACTTTATGGGGTCGGAAACGAAAATTGTAGAAATTTCACACGGAATGGCAAACCTATATATATCCTCTTTCACTGTGTGAAGGGTATAATGACGTATAACATTAAAAGTGCAAATTAAGACTAATAGCATGTTTCCACGACACATTCAATTACTTGATTTGCTCTTTAAATTACTTATGTGAATTACCCTGTTTTCACGACATATTGTTAATTTGATTTGACAGTCTTCTTCGTCCTTTTTATACCCTTCACACTGTGAAAAACGGTATATATAGGTTTGTCATTCCGTGTGAAATTTCTACAATTTTCATTTCCGACCCCATAAAGTATATATTTTCTGAAAGCTTATGCATAGGGGAGTCGATTACGGTATGTCAGTCTGTCCATGTGCCAACCGGATTTATAATTGTACAATGGGATGTTTTTTTATATGTATGTTTTTTATATGTATGTTTTTTATATGTATGTTTTTTATATGTATGTTTTTTTTATGTATGTACGTATTTCATATGAAATGAATTGTTATTGCATGACTACACGTTGTGAAGGGTATATAAGATTCTGCACGGCCGAATATAGCACTCTTACTTGTTTTAATTTAAATTATCGTTTTGTGATGTGGCCAATAGTCTTCTAGACAAAACAACTTTCTTTGAAATTTTCTTTTTTGCTTTAATTTTATTTTTTTACTAGAAAATCCCTGATGTATTGAATTAAAAGTTAAGTCAGCGTTATGTTCTCATAGTTTTTACATGTTTTTATGGTTCTTATTAACTTTTTTTAAATAAAAATGTGATTTATTGAAGTAAAAGTTATGTTATCAATAAAAAAAAAAAATTACTGTTTTTTTTTTTGAAAAGTACTGTTTTTTCCCCTTAATGTACTTTTTTCACTTTTCATATATGGCAACCCTAATCCGGCATATGTCACACAATTTTTTTTTATTTTCTCTTTAAATTTAAATAGTTTTTAAAAAACTTTAGAGCAAAAACTTTTTATTTATATTTTTTTAAAACGTTTTAAATCAACTGAAACTGCAAATTATTTATTTTATAACAAAAATGAAAAAATTTAGTTTGACAACTGAAGACAGGCTTTTTAAAAAAGTTGGTAACGCTCAAGGCGAATTCATACAGGTGAAATCATCAGCACGTGATGATGGGAAAACACAATGTCGAATTTTGTTGAATTCTCCTTGATTCCATTTATTAATGCAGGAATGGAAAATTAGATTTTGGATTCCGAATTAAAAATTGAACTTAATTGTGCTTTTTTGATAATAAATTTACCAAATTTATGTATATTTGTTGTTCCTCCACCATTTATAATGTGCTTCACAAACACATATCCTTTTTTTTAATAAAATTTTATTGAATTAAACATGTAAAAACAACTTTTCTATCCCTGTTATACATATTGGCCTTGACAGAAAAAATCCCCTAAAAAGTTGCTTTGTTGTATCAATTCGCCGTTGCATATACCTGTATGAATATGCCTTGGTAACGCTCAAGGCATACCCATAAGGTATATGCATTGCGGCAACAAACACAACAATAAAAACACATGTATTTTCATACAGTACCAAACAGATTTGGTTCTCCATGTTATTGGTGGAATGAGGAGATACGAAGCCTCAGATTGGAATGTCTAAGATCGAGGCGCAAGGCACAGCAATCAAGAGGAATTGAAGAATTCAGAGAACTTTGAAATCAGCTCAAAACCACGTCAAACGTCTCAGGCGACGATTAGGCGGAAGTTGAACGGGGTTCCAAAGATTGCTTGCATTGGTATATGTGGCGCGATACGTACCACACCAACGCAAGCGATGGAGGCAATGCTGGGATTGCTGCGGTTGGACTTATTTCTAAGGGAGACGGCGGCAAGATAGGCGATTCGTATGCGAAGCGATGGCATGTGGTATCGGTTTTGGGGCATAGGAGAATCCTGGACCTCGTGGATAAAGAGGTTAGGGAGGCTCAGATGCCGATGGTGCGCATGAGTCGGCTGAAAGTGGTCGAAAGGCTACATCACACGCTCATGGCGGATGGATTCATGTACGATGAGTGCATGGAGAATGACATCAGTATCTTTACTGATGGGTCCTTTATGGACGGAAGGGCAGGTGCTGGTGTGTACTCATCTGAGTTGCTGGGTAATGGGTTAGTGCGGGCGAGGATCTTTCTCTATAAACTTGCGAAGGTGTATGGAGGGAACCACGTGTAGATAGGCCCCTATGGTGCTCAGGGAGCCACTTGGCAGGGGTGCAGTGAAGATACTCGGTTTTAATCGGAGTATGATGAGCTGGATCGCACACGTTTAAGTGTGAGTGCGATGGGGGACCTTAATTTGAGGGAGATGCTGGCGATTATAAAGGCCTGTGCGATGAGGATTGTCGACAAACACCAGTCGGCAGTGTGAAATCGTTTTCCTAGTCCAGAGCAAACGCTGGTTGTGGCGCGGGACTCAGTGATTGAAGGTATACTGATCGGTAGACACGAAATCACTGAGGAGCGAAGGGGGTCGAAAAGGGACCCGTGATAGTAGTGGTCTTCTTCGATATTCCCCCTACATGTATTTATATATATATTTTAGTGACCGCGAATATGAAGATTAATAATATTAAAAATAAAAAAACTTTTTTAATAAATAAAGATTAGTATGGCCTATTTCCGGTAAAATGTTGTATGGGGGCTATACGAAATCACTTACCGATTCCGGTGAATTTTTGTATTCTGAGTAACTAACCTAAAAAAATCATATGCGTCAAATTTCATTCATTTATCTTTAAAAATGGAGTTTGCAAAGCAATTTAAATATTCATACGGGCAGACAAACGGATATCCCTGGAGTTTAAAAAAATGTTTTTTTTCAAACCCATTTAATACTACAAAACGAAAAAATAAGTGTTATCTCTAACCCCTGAATTAAGAGCCGTTTTTAGCAATTTCAACCCAATGTGCGCAGTGTAAAAACTGGAGTGATATTACCGTGCTTAACGCTATAGTAAAAATAATGTCGATTTTGATACTGCAACGAATGTCAACAGTAGTGGAACGAATTGTACGAAACTAACAGGCTGGTTTTAGGCCTAGAAAATAATGTGAATACTCTACTTATTACTATTAAGCAATCGGCAGAGTACAACACACTCTTATAACTGCTGTTCGTAGATTTTGAGACTGATTTTGACACAATATCCCGTTATTCTATGTGGTCTTCACTAATTAGTAAAGACATAGCGGAAAAAATCGTCACCCTAATACGCAAGTTCTACAAAGATGCAGAGTGAGGTCCGATTCAATGGAAAAAAAGCCAACCCTTCATAACTACTGTTAACGTAAGGCAGAGGTGTATCATGTAACCCACATTATTTATTCTGCTTTTGGATTGTGAAATGAAAAAAATCAACAGGGAGGCTCCTTCCGGCATTCGATGAAATATGATAGAATACCTAAATGATATAGACTATGAAGATGACATACGTTTAATGCCCTACCGCTTTGCGGATATTCAGGCAAAGCTAAAAGGACTCTCCGAGAACGTCAAAAAAGTAGGATTGAGAATTAACAGCAAAAAGACAAAGTTTATGCGGTTTTGAACTAATATAACCACACCACTTGTTGTTGGTAATACAATATTTGAAGATATAGAATCCTGTAATTATCTCGGGTGTCCAATTACGAAGACGGTGTCTCTGCAGCCGATATTGATGACCGCATTAACAAAGCGTTTCTCAAGTTGCACAAGGTTTGGCGCGCTAACAACTTATCCCAGAAGACCAAATTACGTGTATTCAATTGCAGCGTAAAGTCTGTGTTGTTATATGTTTTCAATACATGGAGCCTTACAAAATTAACCACGAAAAAATACAAACGTTCGTTTACCGGTGATATATAAGATAAGATATTCAATGAAACCCTTTGGAACCAGGCACATTCTAAATTTGGCATTATTGTAAATGATATACAGAGACACCAGGGCTGCTCTAGACTGGAACCCTCAAGGTCAAGGCCAGCCTGGTCGACCACGTAATTCTTGAATCCGATCTATCAGAAAATAATATGAAGCTGCTCATCTTACATTGAACAAGGTTATGCTACTTGCCGGAGATAGGAATAGATGGAGAGAATTCGTTGACGCCCTATGTTCCCTGTGAAAATTTAATCAAATATCTAATTTTGCATTTTTGTATGTATAATATTTAGGATAAATAAAGGATATATGTTTATATATATATATATATATATATATATATATATATATATATATATATATATATATATATGTATATATATAAAAGAGTAACGTGACTGACTGACTGATTTATCATCGCACAGCCGAAACGCAAAGAGCTAGAGACATGAAATTTGAACAATCGGTTTCTCTTTAGATGTATAGCTCCACTAAGAAGGAATTTTTGGAAATTCGTACTTTAAGGGGATAAAAAAGGGTAAAAACGGTAATCTAATATCTGCTAAACTAAAAATGATACAAATTAAATTGAAAAAGTATTGTAATTTGCACAAAAAATAAACTGACAGGTGTCTGGCCTTTTTGGAGTTTTCAACCACTAAGGGGAAAAAACGGGTAAAAACTATAATTTGATATTTTTTTGGTACCCTGCGTAACTTCCAAACACATAAAACTAGGAAAAAGGTTTAAGCTGTTTCAAGTAATCCGCGAAAAAATATTAATAAGAATTCAGCACTTTTTTTAAATTCGAGTTGCAAAATTTTCCAAAGTTGAAGGATCAACATGTCGATGTGAAAACCTTCAATCATACAAAAATTGACAAGGAGATCGAGGAAGATCCAGTGCAGATAGCGTCAATGCAACTATGCCGGTTAATAGAACGAGCTTGCAATGCTACAACGTACCAAACAGATTTGGTTCTCCATGCTATTGGTGGAATGAGGAGATACGAAGCCTCAGATTGGAATGTCTAAGATCGAGGCGCAAGGCACAGCAATCAAGAGGAATTGAAGAATTCAGAGAACTTTGAAAGCAGCTCAAAACCACAATAAAGAAGAGCAAAGGAGATAGCTTTAAGCGCTTCTGCAAAGAGGCAGATGCAAACACTTGAGGTACAGTATATAAGGTGGTAATAAAGAAGCTGAAATGCCCAGCGGCTTCTAGCCAACACTCCTACTGGGCATTGTATCTATTCTGTTACCATAACAGAGCAATTGGGTATACGTTGGCAGCAGGTTCACAGAGTGCAATATTTCCCCAGTCACGGAGGATGAGTGTTTAAAAATGTATATTATATTATACAAATTTTAAAATATATGTTTCAAAAAGCGTCTGAAAAGGGATCGAAGTACAGTGGTTTTATATTTTAGGGCAAATAGTTTGTAGGGATCACAAACGTACAATTAACAAACTGACTGAATATCAATTTGTCACAGGGAAAGGGGGTCAATAATAAGACAACAGGAGGAGATACCTGATCTTCTATCAATTAATTGTACACAACAAAAGCTTCGTTTCAAACAACTTACATTCGTTTATTTTATACTTATGTATATGGATGGGAAAATATAGAGTTCCTTTTAATGAGTCCGCTGGTGGAAATGTCTGGCCTCGTTGAACGTTGAAATGATAATCAACCAACGAATAAACTTCATAACTTGGCGCTTTCGACCAAAAGACTCGTTATTTACAACTCGTTACAAATATAGAAATATGACAAGCAGAGATGGGAATATTAATATTAATTTATACAAATTCAAATATATAAATGATATACAATAATTCAAAAAAAAGAAGAGCGAATACATACAAATTGGATTTAAATTCAGGAGTACAAATGTATTTACACCGCTTTCAACATACTGGGCCCCTTGGCCAGAATGGCCAATTATTACAGAGTGTTGGCCAAACGTTCAAGGGCTCGTACTGCCCCTAACAAAATACGTCTTGGACTGGAGGTTGAAGGGCTTGAAGAACGCCTGATACGTTTTGTTACTCCATTAGTGTTGGAGGAAGTTGGTTGCTGTGTACGACAGCTTGACGAACGCCTGGTGCGATTTGTTGACCCATCGGTGAAGGAGCGAGTCTGTTGTGTAGAATGGTGGCGTGGACCTAGACGGTCCTGAACTCTCCCTCGACGAGGACGTGAGACACGATGAGCAGTACGGTTTTTACTGGGTCGATTCATGAGATTCGAAGATGAGGCAGACCGTGTGGGTTTATGAAGCAAAGTATGGTGTGCCCAACCACATTTTTGGCACACGTCGGCAGATGTACACTCCTCCGTAGAATGTGACCTTGCCAAACAGTTCTCACAATAGCCCAGGATGCGGACCTGATGTTGCCTTATTTCCACACTCATCTTTAAAAACGTTTTGCAGAACCTCAATGGATGAAACCGTGCACATACAAGACACTTGTGGACCGCTGGGTTTCTAGGAGCCCTGTGGGGTAAAATGATTATTAGTAGATGAAAGAAGAGAAATAATAAAAATATTTGTAAGGTAATGAACTACGAAATTATTTGTATGGGAAACTACGTGTTGTTATGGGTATGAGTGTATAGGGACTAAAGGAATTAAGTATGGCTTTCTAACGGCTCAGTCTCTACGGGTAAGACACAAAGCTTACTAATGGGCCTAGTAATGACCCCAACTGAGAAAATGAAGCTACTATTAGAGGGCTAAGTAACAAAGAATTTAATGAGCGATGGTACGGGTGAGTACAATTCAAGGCTTGAATTCTATTGGGAAGTTTATTAAAACCAAAATGTTCGTTCTGTGGGATACACTACTAAGGTGTTTATTTAAAATTTTATTAATTGCTGGGATACACGACTAATATTTCTTAGTTTTACTAGAGATTAATTCAATTTATTGTTCACTGGGATTTGCGAATTAGGGTGTACAAATTTTCACAACAACTTTTCCTTCGCTGGAATATGCGAATTAGGATTTCTTTTAAAAAAAAAAAAAAAATTTTAATTTGGCTTTTTATGAAATAAATTCGCTGGGGTATGCGAATTAGGGTTTAAAAAATTTTCCAAAATATTTTTTTTTTTTTTTCCAAAAAAATTCGCTGGGATATGCGAATTAGGGTTAAAAAATTTTTTCAAATGGTTTTCTTCCAAAAAAAATTCGCTGGGATGTGCGAATTAGGGTTTAAAAAATTTTTCAAAATAATTTTTTTCAAAAATAATTTTTTCAAAATTACTTTTTATCGAAAAATTCGCTGGGATTTGCGAATTAGGGTTCAAAACAGTTTTCAAAAAAAAAATTTCATCAAAAAAAAAAAATTCTCGGGGGTATGCGAATAAGGGATTAAAAAAAAATTTTTTCCAAAATAACTTTTTTTTCAAAAAAATTCGCTGGGATATGCGAATTAGGGCTTAAAAAATTTCTCAAAATAACTTCTCTTCAAAAAATTCGCTGGGGTATGCGAATTAGGGCTTAAAAATTCTTTTTCAAAATAATTTTCTTATCAAAAAATTCGCTGGGGTATGCGAATCAGGGTTTAAAAAATTTTCAAAATAATTTTTTTTCTCAAAAAAAAAGTTCGCTGGGATATGCGAATTAGGGCTTAAAAATTTTTCAAAATAAATTTTCTTCAAAAAAATTCGCTGGGATGTGCGAATTAGGGTTTAAAAAAAAATTTTTTTCCTTTTTAAATAATTTTAATTTTCAAAATATTCGTCGGGATATGCGAATTAGAGTTTTGAAAAAAGAAAATTTTAAATTGTTTTATTAAAATAAAATTGCCTTAAAGGGATTCACGAGCGATTTTTGGGGACAAAATTTCAAGGGCAGTGTGGCATCACCCCTGTTGAATATGTAAAAGCTTTTGTTTTAAGAGAGAAAACAAAGCTCTTTTAAAAGAATATTCGGTGATCTACTCTCTTACGTTCAATTGCACAAAAAAGTGGTTGATTTAAGCAACAACAAAATACACTAATATTGCGGTAAAATAATCCAATGTATTTTGTTGCTGTTTTTCTCACCAAAATTTATCTATTAAGCCACTTTATTTTCAATATGTAAGTATGTTTTTATGTATGTATATATGTACATATGTATGTTTATCTATATGATATTATATACGTAGATATGTATGTATGTGTACATGATATTCTTTTTCGTGTAATTTTTTGCATGCATATGTATGAACTTATGTATGTATGTATACTACGATATCAATTTCATTTCCACTTACTGTTTGGATTCCTGGAGCAATTATGGGATAGATTCAAATGTGGCACGTACTTACACCCACTATTCCAATTGTGGAAACTGGTTGGTTAAGCTGTTGACTGCTTTGTCGTTTGAAGGAAGACTGTGGTGGACTATGTGGTGGTGTTGGGCTTATAGATGCTTTTGGTTTAATTTTTGGTTGTTTTTTTTCCGGTAGGTTGTGGCTGATGCTGTTGTATCTTAACACTTTTATTGTAGGTACATACATATGTACATAGTATGTATGTATTTGGTATTTTTTTCCGTGTCAACTTCCGAACCAAGAACCTTAGTTTTAATTTGTAAACTTTTCACTTTTCTCTTGATTATTTTGTTGGTTTTTATTTTCTTGTTAGGATATTATTGTTTAACAATTATTCTAAATAAATTTAATTACTTTATTTACACTGTTTATTGTCGCTTTATTTTAAATATTCACTACAAACACACACTCTTGTGGCAAATATATGACTACTCAGTGCACAAGCAAGATGAATTATAATTTGCAGCACAATAATATGGTGTTTTGGTTTTTTTTTTCTTTCAGCAAGAGAGATTAAGAGTTTTTGGACTGTATGTAGTATGTTTGTGTACGGGAGTTTTATTTTATCAAAATGATTATTACACCATTTCCAAGGATCGATAGGACCATGTTTAAAAATGTATATTATATTATACAAGTTTAAAATCTATCTTTCAAAGAGTTTATAAAGGGATCGAAGTACAATGGTTTTCTATTTTAGGGAAACTAGTTTGTAGGGATCACAAACGTATAATTAACAAAGGGGGTCTATAATAAAACAACAGGAGGGGATACCTGATCTTCTATTAATTAAATATAAACAATAAGTGATTTGTTTCAAACAACTTACATTATTTTATTGAATACTTAGGTATGTATGCATATGTGTGACAAAATGGGGAGTTCCTTTTAATGAGTCCTTTGGTGGAAATGTCTGGCCTGGTTGAGCGTTGAAAAGTTAATAAAACCAACGAATAAATTTCATAACTTGGCGCTTTCGACCAAAAGACTCGTTATTTATAACTCGTTACAAATATAGAAATATGACAAGCAGAGATGGGAATATTAATATTAATTTATACAAATTCAAATATATAAATGATAAACAATAATTCAAAAAAAAGAGCGAATACATACAAATTGGATTTAAATTCAAGAGTACAAATATATTTACACCGCTTTCAACAATGAGATTCTGCAGGTAGGTAAGGAAATCGGGGATAACAAGACACCTAGCCCAAGTGGAGTTCCTAACATTAGAAAACCGTTCAACTTCACCAGTTTGGATTTTATAACGGCAGCCCTAGAGAAACTAAACACGCCGAAGTACCTAGTGGGAATTGTGAATAGTTATTTTTCGAATAGGAAACTGTTCTACGCAACAGACGAAAGGCCACATATGTATGATGTCAGTTCAGGTGTTCCACAGGGTTGGGTTCTTGGTTCACTGCTATGAAATATAATATATAATGGAGTCCTAAGAACACAACTACCAAACTCGACAGGGATAATCGGGTTCGCAGATGACAAAGTGATTACGAAACTAGTCTCTGTTTCTTCCATTGGTCTGGGAAATTACCCTTACTTAGGCAATTTTGCATAGTTCTCTCGCACAAGCACGATCGTTGACGTATTGCGGCTTAAATGGCTTTGCTAGAAACTCCATCTGGGCCAGGTGTCTTGTTATCCCCAATTTCCCTACCTATCTTCAGAATCTTATCCTCATGACTGAGGAAATATTGCAGTCTGTGAACCTGCTGTCAACGTAAACCTAATTTTTCTGTTCTGGAAACAGGTATCACACCTGCCCAGTAGTAGTGTTGGGCATATTATCTGAAGAGCCGCTTAGTATTTCAGGTTCTTCATTACCACCCCAAGTGTTTACATCTGTCTCTTCGCAGAGGCGCTAAAAGCTATCCCCTTTGCTCTTCTTTGTTGTGGTATTAAGCAGCTTTCAAAGTTTATGAATCCTTCAATCCTCTGAGTGTGGTACCTTTTTGCTCTTGATCGCTGTGCCTTGCGCCTCCATCTTAGACATTCCAATCTGAGGCTTCGTATCTCCTCTTTCCACCAAAAGCATGGAGAACCAAATCTGTTTGGTACATTGTGGTATTGCAAGTTCGTTCTATTAACCGGCATAGTTGCATTGACGATATCTGCCCTGGACCTTCCTCGATCTTCTCGTCAATGTTTGTATCATTGAAGGTTTTCACATCGACATGTGGATCCTTCCACTTTGGACCCACCACTTCATCCTCAGAGTTAGCCAGCTGCTGGCAAACGCAATGATAGAGCTCAGACCGGCTTTTCTGAAGATCTGACTCTTTCCATTGTTCGCCAGGTCCACATCTAGAGGCTCCTGTATTTCTTCTAATCCTGGATACTGTCTGAACTAGTTCGTTGAGACTCGGATCGGTGTTTACTTTACGCAGGATGTGGGCGTAGGAACTATTCCCTACTAGCACTATGACAATCGCATCAAATTTCGTCCTTACTTTATTGCGGTTCCCGTTTAACTTTTTTGTCTTTGGCTTAGACGGTTTTGCATTTGTAAACTCTCTTTGCTATAGGCTCTTTTGGTACTCCTACCGGTTTTTTTTCTGGTTTTCTCTTGAATTCTTTTCTCTTTGGCCATGGCGAAGCTTGGGTTTTAAGCTCCTGGCGACCTCCTTCCCCTTTTCGTCATGATTTTCTATGGCCGAATGCATGTCAACCAAATTCCGGATGCAGACGCCGAGTCTACGGAATGCTGTGGTTTCTGTGTTCGGGATTACTTCCGCCTCGTTGGATCCAGTCTTCTCGTACTGAAGTATTCTGGCCAAATCACAAATTCAACAGACGCTGCACATGCCAAATTAAAAGTGACATGTTTTTTTTGGAATTTCGCAATATCCTGTTTTTACCGTTATTTAAAATTAATACATTTTTCCCTTTCTTTTATTTGTTTTGTCTTTGTCATACCGATGAGAAATAAGTAAATTAAGATGTTAGTCACTAGCGATTAAAATAGACGCCTCTTATAAAATATATAAATAATTGAGCTGCCAGACAATTGTTACTAAAATTTTATAAGAGATATGAGAAATTTTGTTACATTAAAAATTTATTATAGGGTATGTAGGAAATACATAAATTTGACATTACAAAAGCTGGAAAAAAATTTAAAATTCAAATATGGCATTGACAATATTAGAGCAAAACAAGTAAGAGTGCTATATTCGGCCGTGCCGAATCTTATATACCCTTCACAACGTGTTGTCTCGCAATAACAGTAGTTTGTATCACCATTCATCTCATATGAAATACGTTCATACATATATAAAAACATCCCATTGTAAAATTATAAATTTACGTATGTATGTTAAAAAAAAAAATAAAAAAAAATTAAAAAAAAAATAAATATGAATAATAAATATAAAACAAAAAAAAATAAAAAAAAATTAAAAAAAAGTAATTAATATAAATAATAAATATAAAACAAACCACAAATAAAAAAAAATTAAAAAAAAAAAATTAAAAAAAAAAAATAATAAATATGTAAATATTATATAAAATAAAAATTAAAAAAAAATTTTTTTCTCAGCTGGGATTCGATGCCACGTTTACTCTAACCAGTATACACGTTTGTATGTATGCATGTTGTTGTTGTAATGTTGTTTTTGTGAAAAAAAAATCGAAGTGGTCGTGGTTTTTTGCTCATTTCTCAGTTTTTTATAAGCCGATGCTTTTGATTTTCAATACCGATCTACTCCCGAATATTTCTGATATTTTAATACCACACCCGGGTACAGGTGATATCGGGGGGCCTTCAAAAAGTTGATTTCAACATACACACGGACAGACTAACAGAGCTTAATCGACTCCCCTATTCATTGGTTTTCAGAAAATATATACTTTATGGGGTCGGAAACGAAAATTGTAGAAATTTCACACGGAATGGCAAACCTATATATATCCTCTTTCACTGTGTGAAGGGTATAATGACGTATAACATTAAAAGTGCAAATTAAGACTAATAGCATGTTTCCACGACACATTCAATTACTTGATTTGCTCTTTAAATTACTTATGTGAATTACCCTGTTTTCACGACATATTGTTAATTTGATTTGACAGTCTTCTTCGTCCTTTTTATACCCTTCACACTGTGAAAAACGGTATATATAGGTTTGTCATTCCGTGTGAAATTTCTACAATTTTCATTTCCGACCCCATAAAGTATATATTTTCTGAAATCTTATGCATAGGGGAGTCGATTACGCTATGTCAGTCTGTCCATGTGCCAACCGGATTTATAATTGTACAATGGGATGTTTTTTTATATGTATGTTTTTTTATGTATGTACGTATTTCATATGAAATGAATGGTGATACAATAATTGTTATTGCATGACTACACGTTGTGAAGGGTATATAAGATTCGGCACGGCCGAATATAGCACTCTTACTTGTTTTAATTTAAATTATCGTTTTGTGATGTGGCCAATAGTCTTCTAGACAAAACAACTTTCTTTGAAATTTTCTTTTTTGCTTTAATTTTATTTTTTACTAGAAAATCCCTGATGTATTGAATTAAAAGTTAAGTCAGCGTTATGTTCTCATAGTTTTTACATGTTTTTATGGTTCTTATTAACTTTTTTTAAATAAAAATGTGATTTATTGAAGTAAAAGTTATGTTATCAATAAAAAAAAATTTACTGTTTTTTTTTTTGAAAAGTACTGTTTTTTCCCCTTAATGTACTTTTTTCACTTTTCATATATGGCAACCCTAATCCGGCATATGTCACACAATTTTTTTTTATTTTCTCTTTAAATTTAAATAGTTTTTAAAAAACTTTAGAGCAAAAACTTTTTATTTATATTTTTTAAAACGTTTTAAATCAACTGAAACTGCAAATTATTTATTTTATAACAAAAATGAAAAAATTTAGTTTGACAACTGAAGACAGGCTTTTTAAAAAAGTTGGTAACGCTCAAGGCGAATTCATACAGGTGAAATCATCAGCACATGATGATTTTTGATTAATTTTGATTAATTGTGCTTTTTTGATAATAAATTTACCAAATTTATGTATATTTGTTGTTCCTCCACCATTTATATTGTGCTTTACAAACACATATCCTTTTTTTAATAAAATTTTATTGAATTAAACATGTAAAAACAACTTTTGTATCCCTGTTATACATATTGGCCTTGACAGAAAAAATCCCCTAAAAAGTTGCTTTGTTGTATCAATTCGCCGTTGCATATACCTGTATGAATATGCCTTGGTAACGCTCAAGGCATACCCATAAGGTATATGCATTGCGGCAACAAACACAACAATAAAAACACATGTATTTTGTTTTTGTATAGATGCCGGCATATGTCACAGAATTTTTTTTATTTTCTTCTTTAATTTGAAAAATTTTTAAAAACCTTTAAAGCGAAAACTTTTTATTCATGGTTTTGTATTTTTTAAAACGTTTTAAACCAACTGAAATTGCGAATTTTTTATTGTATAATAAAATTAAAAAAATTAAGTTTGACAACGGCAGGCAAGACTTTAAAAAAAGTTGGTAACGCTCAAGGCGAATTCATACAGGTGTAATTGTCAGCACATGATGATGGGGAAACACAATGTCTAATTTTGTTGAATTCTCCTTGATTCCATTTATTAATTCAGGAATAAAAAATTAGATTTCGGATTCCGAATTAAACATTTAACTTAATTGTGCTGTTTTGATAATAAATTTACCAAATTTATGTATATTTGTTGTTCTTGCACCATTTATAATGTGCTTCACAAACACATTTTCTTTTTTTTAATAAAATTTTATTGAATTAAACATATAAAATAACTGTTCTATCTCTGTTATACAAATTGGCTTTGACAGAAAAAATCCCCTAAAAAGTTGCTTTATTGTATCAACTCGCCGTTGCATATACCTGTATGAATATGCTTTGGTAACGCTTATAAAATGTATGTATATACAAGGTGGCGCAAAAATAACCTTCCGATGTTTTTTGGCTGTAATTTAAAAAAAAAATGAAAAACTTTGATTCTTCTTGTGGAGTATTTTTATTTGGTCTTTTAATTTTTTTTACATCAAGTCGAGAATATGATGTCATGTAAATGGCCGCCGCCACAGTTGATTGTCATTTGAGCCCTTTTTATGGCATTTTCCATCACTTTGGCCAAAACTTCCGGCGATAGGTCCTCACATTCTTGACGGATATTGTCTTTAAGAGCTGCAAGAGTCTGAGGCTTGTTGACATAAACCCGCGACTTCAAAAAGCCCCACAAAAAGAAGTCTGGAGCGGTCAAATCAGGCGATCTTGCTGGCCAATTCAAATCGCCAAAACGGGAGATTAGGCGCCCGGGAAATGCATCCTTCAGCATATCGGTTGTGGCACGTGCAGTGTGTGCTGTTGCACCGTCCTGTTGGAACCACATGTTTTCCAATCCCAATTCATCAAGTTGCGGCAAAAAGAACTCGTTGATCATTTCTCTGTAGCGCTCACCATTCACAGTAACCGTTTGGCCCGCGACGTCTTCGAAAAAAAAAGGTCCGATGACTCCTCCAGCGAAAACAGCACACCATACAATAACTATGAGCGGGTGTAATGGCTCTTCGTGGGTTACACGCGGATTTTCAGTGCCCCAGAAGCGTAAATTTTGCTTATTTACGTACCCGCTAAGATGGAAATGGGCCTCAGCACTCATGATTATTTTTGATGAAAAATCATCTTCCTCTTGGTGGTGATTCAGGATGGCTTGAGCGTATGTTAGACGCGATTGGCGGTCAGCAGCTAACAGCTGATGCACCGTCTGGACTTTGAACGGAAACATCTTCAAATCTTGTACCAAAATTCGCTGTAAAGACCGTCTACTGATAGCCATTTGCGTGGCACGTCGTCTGATCGATGTCGACGGCACTTCCATGACATCCTCGGCTCCAGCAGCAATATTCTCTGCAGAACGGCTACTCCGGGGTCTGCCACTCCTGGCAGCATCTCGTGTTGTGCCAGTCTCTTCGAGGCGAGCGGCTAAACGTCGCAGTGTTTCACCAGTAGGCGTCACCAATATTCCGCGTTCTGGAGCAGTGTAGCGTAACTTTGTTTATTAACGTGTATTTTGCATGTGTTTACTACACAAATGTCAAAACAGAACTGACATTAGGGGCCAATTGCAAAATTTGTAGCATTTTCTGATAGGAGGATTTCTTTTGCGCCACCTTGTATAAAAAAAACAGTCAGCTGATTGGATACGAGTACCTTATGGATATGCCATGTTGCACATCATCTATACATTGTCATATTAACTTAATACTGTTTACAAAGTATTTTTTTATTTGGTTGGCCATTTGAAAGTTATCATTTATTTGTAATTTCACATTCTTTATCGAATTTTTAGGTTTCTTAAATATTGACGCTTTTATGCTTCTCACATTTACTTTTGGCTTGTGGTATTGCTTATTTTTATGTTTATATATTTATCCTTTTCATGTTCGATTTTGTTTTTATACATATTCTATAACTGTTCCATGCTTCTTCCGTATTTTCAGTTTTAGCAGTTTGGTGTTTAAAAATTTAAATCTCTTTAACTCTTTCAGGTTTGGTGGTCAGTTTTCTAGCCACTTATTTTTGACATTTTAAAACATGATAGTGCCATCTATTGGAAAAGTCTTTAATAGTTACGTTTTTTAAAGTGATCTTTTATCGTTTGGTAAAAAATTTTTGCATTAGGGTGCGCTGGTTACTTTGGTATATTTATTTAAAAATTTGGCAATCCATTGTTTTTGTATCGGGACTTTCTCTAGTTCAATAAAAATGCTTAGAGTGTTTATTACTTAGCAAGTTTAGTGTTACTTTATTATCTAGTACTTGTTTTGTTAGTTTGTAATAACATCAATATTTTATATAGTGTATTTGTCGATAAATGACGTAAGTAATATGGTGGTTAGAATACTAACCACTGTGACTATATTAGGTTTTATATAATGAGTTTTTCTACATAGTTTTTTTTTATATTGTAAGGTTGTCGCGAGTACTCAATGAAAGTGATATCGAAAATATTTTGTTTGAAGATATATCTTCTAATGGGGAAAGTATCTGCAATCTTGATTCTGACAATAAAGATAATTATAAACAGCAGAGCGATCCTTTTTACGAAAATGTGCAAGATGCAGCACTGAAAAAAATCCAGCGCGTACTATATGGTAATGCAGAACATGTAAACTTTCTATTTGCATTCGCAAAAATAAAACCTGTTTTTCAGGGGGAAAATTATGGTATTCGAACGTGATCAAAATTTGAAAATTCTTATTAGAATATCTATATCTAAAGCACACCGAACTCGATCTTACGAGAACAATTTCGATCGTGATCAAATGCCGTAATTTTGCTTAGATTTTCACAAAAACTAATTTTTTTTATACTATTTGACTAAAAATACTTAACTTTTCTTGTTAATTTTTTTATGCCAACTGCCACGGTGGTTATTTTACTAACCACCCTATTACGCAAAATACTGAAGACCTAATTCTATTTTTTCTTGTTTTTTATAATAAATAAGCCTTAATTAAACTAACAATACAACTGTTTTATTTTTTAAGTTATATATGTAAAACCGTGGCTGAAAGAGTTAAACCGCATTTTTGTATTATTATTACTAATTTTCTTATATGTTTTATAAGTTTTTATTGGTATACGTAATTATATAGTCTAGATGTACATTTTCATTGAGATCATTGTTTACGTTATATTTTAATCTACTCGGTTAAATACATTTTTATTGTATTTAAAAAATTCATAAAATTTATTATTTCCATTTTGGTTTTCGTTTAAATTTTCAATTCTTCTCTCAATTGATTCATGATCAGATATTTTATTATCGCTATTATATTCTGGTTATTTACTACTATGTAATCTATAATAGTTTAAGAGTTTCTTGTTACACTCATTCATAATTTGCCTTAACCTATTATCATTAAATGCTCTTTTAAATCTTTTTTATATGTTTATATTCGTAATCGCCTGTAATTATCACATCAAAATAATTTTAACATCGTCATCTTAAAGACCTTATAATAGCCTTTTTACACTTGCTCACATCTTTCATCTTTCATCAAATCAACAAGATGTTAACATCTTCCCATATGAATTGTACGTGTTTGTGTGTCAACATATCTCAACATCTTTTAAAGATGTTCCTAAATCATTTTGTTCCACTCAACATCTTTCGATTATTTTAGTGTCTTCACTAGAAAAAACAGATATTGTTGCAAAAATTTACATGGCATCAATAGAAAAAAATTATAAATGCCAAAAACAAAAAAAAAATACATACAACGAGTGGACTTGAAATATGTCGTATAAAATAAAATATCTTAATATCTTCATTCTCTAACAAAATCTGCATATTGTAATAATAATTGCTCTCCAAGGGCAATAATTAATACAAGTAATACAGAATTTTTAAATTCATTTTTTACATTTTTATTTGCGCAAACATTTACAATAAATATTATGACAGATGAAAGATGAAGGATGAAAGATGTTGCAAATGTAAACAAGTTTTTTTCATTTTCAACATCTTCCACGCATTCCGCTAAGATGTGAGTAAGTGTAAAAAGGCTATAACCCATCTCCAAAAATTTCAAAATTGAGTTTTTTATGGATTATTATTTTGAACATCTAATATTATAAATGACCAATTAATTACCAAATTAGTACCTAGAGGACCGTTACGCACTAAAAAAGGAGACAAATAAATCATCAAAAATCACGATAAAAGTTTCATTTTGATGCATAGTGTAATTTAAACAAACATTAATTAATTTTTTTTGCTTAAACCAGTAAATGAAACTATCTGTTATTATTTAAAGTACATATATAATTTTTATATGTATAGAGAAATTGTTATTTATTCATACTTAATTAGTACTGCTGATAGGTTATCTGGTTTCAGATTTTTAAAATTCCAAATAACCTACATAAGTGTTATAACATAAGCTATGTTATGAAAAACAAAATTTTCTCAACCGATGTGTATTTCTGGTTTTATTTTAAGCAAAATATGTAATTTTCGTTTCAATATTGCAAACAGTTCCACTTTTATTACGTTCTTTTCCTCTCCTGCAAACTTTTGAAAACCGCAGATAGGATATTTCGTCTTTAAGGTGATGACATACTTCCTCAATTACTTTTTCTAAAGATTCGCAAGATTCGCTTTCTCTAAAACTTGATCTATATATTGTGGTTATATAAAATTTAAACGTATGAAATCTTGCTATAAATGTTGTTATCTAATATTTTGATTTAGATACTATTTCATGTATATTATTTACGCTCCATACATTTTTTAAATATAATATAATGGTCATAAATATTTAAAAGTATTTCTTGTTCTTCAATATCTTTTGTGAAATGTGTTTTAGTCAGAATTATGAAATCCGATTTTTCTATAATTCTATAATTAAAACGTCTACTTCTGTAGTTTTTGAGTCTTTATTTAAAACTGAATCTTAAAACTATATTAATGACAAATCAAGCTTAAAAAATTAACAAATTTAATCAGTGGTGAGAAAGAAAATTGTGCATAGTAAGAAATTTACTGCTGCTACTCCGAATAGTAGCAGTAGAAGTTTGTTTGTTTAAAAAGTTATGTTTAGATTTAAAGTGGAAATTAAAAGAAATTGCAAGCGTTTGCGTCTAAGAGTTTGTGGGAACGGAAATTAATTGATAATCATAAGTGTAATATTACATGTATGTGATTTCCCCGCCTTTGATGTTTGCACCGGGCAAATAGATTGGGGTAATCTTTTAATTTAATTTCTATTTTGTTCTTCCTCCCTTTACATTTTGATTTTATGGTTAGGAATAAAATAATTATTAACAGTATAAAAATCAATTTTACAGTAGAGCCTTGTGTTACATTATTCTTAAATTCTCTATTCTTAATATTTTGGAAATGAAGTTCTTCTAAAGTAAAGTTAAGTATTAACAAACTTTGTAAAGTTTACATAATTCAAAGGTATAATAACTCCATGATCAAATCTATCAAATAAATTCTCAAATGCAAACTCTTTTATTTTAATTGTACAGTTAACTAACAAATTTATTATCACAACTTATTCTATTGGAAAGTCTAATTGATTATTCGGAAAAGGTAAAATGAGGGCTGCTGTAAATTTCGGAATCTGAAGTACAAAAACTAGTTTATTTTCGAAAAACATTATGCGGCTGACTTCCAAAACGTTCGTATACAAAGTTTGTATACAGTATTGCTACTGTAATTAAATCACATACATATGCAAAGTTCCGAAATAATGCATCAACTATAAAACCGATACATTGTTTGCTTTCTAACTGCGTTAAAACTACTTGACGGCGGCGTTTTGAAATGGTATACATTGTATAATTATTGTACTGCGGCGTTATGAAATATGATGTTTTGTTCAAACACAAAGCAATTGATGTTTTGGAAGTCAGCCTGCCTGTTTTGAGGTAAGATAAAGTTTTCACAGTTACGTTGTTCAATCTTTTCTTTTCCGTCGGTATGTCATGCGGTAATATGACAACGTCGGATACTTTTATACCCTTCACCTGTGGTGCACAAGGGTATATATAGCTTTGTCATTCCGTTTGTAAATTCTACAATTTTCATTTCCGACCCGATAAAGAATATATTTTCTGAAAGCTTATGAATAGAGGAGTCGATTAAGCCCTGACCGTCTGTCCGTGTATTGGTTGAAATCAACTTTCAGAAGCAACTATATGTTCCTCAGATCTCTATATGGTATCAATCTCTTGGAAATATACAGGAATGAATCGCTATTGAAATTCAGCACAATCGCCCCATAACTTTCAGAGATAGGAGCAAAAAACCACGACCACCTCGTTTTTTCACAATTACAACAACCTACATACATACTGGTTAAAGTAAACGTGGCATCGAATTCCGGCTGAGCCATTTTATTTTATTTAATATATTATTTATATTTTATTATTTTTTTTTTAATTTTTTTTGTAACTTTTTTTTATTATTTTTTTTTTAATTTTAATATATTTTTTTTTGTAATTTTTTTTTTGGTATGTTTTTAACATGTATGTACGTATTTTATATGAGATGAATGATGATACAAACAATTGTTATTGCATGACTACACGTTGTGAAGGGTATATAAGATTCGGCACGCCGAATATAGCACTGTTACTTGTTTTCTATATGTCTGTTTAGAAAGTTAAGATAGACGTATGCCTAAACTTTTTCGTTTTCGTTTTGGTCGTAATATTTGACAAAAGGTCGTTCAATTTATTTTGCTGGTGGTTGACGCTATCCTCTACAGTATTAAAATTTTGTATAAGTTCATTATTGATTTCGACTTGATTGTTCATTTGGTCAGTCATCTGTTTTGCATTGTTTTCTAGCGTTTGCAAATAATTGTAAATTTCCTTTGCATTATCGTCGTCCATTGTTCTTCATAGCATTTTCAAAAACGATTCACCAATGTTTATCAGTCCTCTATTTGCTCTGTTGATTCTAGTGTGGAACTAGTGTTGACATAGCATTTTTTGCTAAGTTTATTTCTCGTTGAATTAAGTCAATGTCGTGCTCGTCAACTAGGTTAAGTTTCTTTAAGTTTTCTTCTGTTTTTTCTAAGCAATATTCAAAAAGATTCAAATCTACGATGTGCAAAACATTAAAGTATTTTTCTACAACTGGTTTGGGTTCCATTGTATATACCACAATTCACTATCTGGATTTATTTGATAGGTTTCAATTTCATTTGCTTTTGATCTTACCAACAGCATCAACGTGATAAAAGTTAAGAATTCCATTCTCCAAAATACCACCAAATCTGTTGTTTGAATCTTCGTTTCAGTTGGGTTTTATAGTATTATTTATTTCTCATGTTGCTAGTACTTATCTATAACATAATTACCGTCTTTCTATACTGAGAAAGTCTTTTATACTTAGGACTATTTTTCTGTATGTTTCTGTTGCGTAAGATTGTATCATTCAGGTCAATATACTCAGTTCTATTTCCATTCAGTCTGTTTACTTTTAAAATCTTTGCTTTCCTAAATTGTTCAGAAAGCTGTTGAATTTGTTTTTTTTCAACATTTTTCTCAAGAAAATCGATTGGTCGTAGTTTAGTCGTTGAGTGTATAGTGTTATTGTAAATTGTAATTATCCTATGAATTTTATCTTTAATATCTTCATCTCTTGATGTTGTATCAGCTGCCACAATTAGGATATGTTCATTTAGTTTGCCATGTAGGCGTTCAATATCCGCATTACCTACTTTGTGGTGGGCTGTTGTTATGTGAGTATCAATATTTTCGCTTAAAAACAATTTAACAGATTCATAAAGCATGCATCTATCATTGTAATAGACAAGTTTTCGCATTTTCCCTAAAAATGTTTTTTCGTGATCCCGGAAAATGAAAAAAGTAGCTACGACCCGAAAGCATATGTTTATATTGTGACCAAGGCGAATTCATTATCAGGTGGTGTTGACAACGCAGCTGATCTACTTTTTTTATTTGCATAAATGATGGCTGAGTTGTCAAATATTATTTATGTTTACATTGATTACTCTTTCCCGCGCAAAAAACACAAACAAACACCATGTAGTTTTTGACACATCGACAGCCGAAAGCAACAATAAAAAAGCATGTTATTTTTTTAATGTTGTATTTACCACTTCCTGATAATTAAATTCGCTTTGATTGTGACTTTTCTTTTTCAAAAAAATATTTTCTTCAAGGTTTTTTTTTAACTTTATGTTTAAAAATATGTTTACAAATAATTTGATATACTTTTTGAGCTATACATTTTTTTTAATATTAAAAGAAACGAAACTATTTTAGAAAGTTCAATAGTATGAGTTTTTTTTTTGAAAAGAAGACTGATGACACTGCAGTATGCTCTTTATGTGCAAAGATAATTTGATGTAAAGGCAGAAGCACTTCTCTTTTTTCGCTTGTGGCGTACGGTTGCGAGGCTGGTCCTTTGAAATTGAATTTATACCCCCAGGTACATGAGGGTGACTACTTATTTTTAGTTGACTTTTCGGCTACTGAAACTGGTAATGAAAAAATTCGTAATTCTCTTTTCTCTACCGTAAAATCAGGAAGTTTAAGGTAAGTGGCATTCGTTTGATTACTCCTATAGGCAGGACACTATACCGTGTGAAATTCGATTCTGTGTCGAGCGCTAATGAGTTTGTTGCCCAGGATTTTAGCCAGGTTGGCCTTAAGGCATTTATTCCTGATACCTTTATTTATTCTTATGGTGTTATTCATGGTATTCCATTAGACTTGACTGATGAATATACTCGTGAGTCTGCGACCTCTGGTACTGAAATAGTATCAGTCAAGCGCTTTTTAAGAAAGGACAGGGACACTGGTGCGGAGACACCGACTCTGTCTGTCAAGATTGGCTTTCGATCTAGAAATATTCCAGAGCATATTTTTCTGGACTTCTCCTTAATTAGGGTCAATGTGTATTATCCACCATTGCGTCAATGCCACAACTGCGGTCGTCTTGGTCACACGTCCAAGGGCTGCCGCTCCAAGAAGAGGTGTTTAAACTGCTCTAAGGAGGTATGTGATGGCAATTGTATCAAAAAGTGTCTTTTATGCGGTGGCATTAACCACTCTAGCAGGGAACGCAAACTATGCCCTAAATGGCATGAGGAGGACGATATTTTGAAGATTATGACCCCCTCTCTAGGACATATTCAATGATTATGAGGAGAATTTTCCTGCTCTTCCCTTGGCCACCTCCACGCCCTCCAAGAATAGGGACCGGGATTCAACCCAACCCCCCGAGACCTAGGCCTGCCCCACATTTTTCGGCCCTACAACCTTTGAACACTGACCCTACTATCCCGGTTATTTACAGGGATAACAACGTTAGGGTGTCTGAATTTGAAAAGGTCTTTACTGAATTTTCTACATTCATAAAAGATTTTGTTACTAAGGAGGGCTCTATGTCCCACCTACGTGTTTTGGATGACTTCAATAAGAAAATATCTAATGCTCTCTCGAATTTACGAGTCACTGGTGACCCGTCATCTACGCTTCCCTCTACCCAATAATGAGAATTCTTCAATACAACATTCAAAGTTTGAGATCTAACAGGACTGCTATTGAATTTGACGTTAACAATCACAATATAGATGTATGCCTTTTTTCCGAAATTTTTAATGTTGATGACACTGATCCGGACTGTAAAATTTTGAATTATGAGATTTTTTCTAAGGTTCGCTCAGATGGTTATGGTGGCTTTTCCATATGTGTGAGAAAATCTATACGTGCAAAAAGGATCAACTTTCTATCTGTTCTGGATGTCATTATGGTCAAAACCACGAGCTTGGAGCCAAACCTTGTTTTTGTGTCGATCTATTTTCCGCCCAGTTTGACGACTGATGTATGTGTTAGTGAACTGGTACGTATACTATCCTATCTGGATGGCATGCGCAATGTGGTCGTGGGAGGTGATTTCAATGCTCGTCACTCCCTTTGGGGTGATAGTTTTGACACGCCTCGTGGATCCCGTTTCACCCCATTTTCAGCCAATCTGACCTTGTTTGTTTTAATAATGGGTCTATTACATTCCGCCCTCGTATACAGAAGGACCGTGGGTCTGTTCTAGACCTGACCTTTGCCAAACTTTCATCACTATCTGTCCAGTGGTGCACGAGGCCCATGTTGATTTGTGGCTCTCACCACTTTCCTATAATTATTTATATTGACGCAGTTGTTGTTGCTCCTCGTACTATTTTATCCAAACGTAAACTTCTTGGGAATATTTCGAAACTACACCTCCGTCCTGACGCGATGTCAATCGCTGGGGCATTTCAAATGGAAATTTCCAGTGCTACCTTTAAGTCTGATAAATATATTCCTAAAGCTTGGTGGAATGATGACCTGCTTCGTCTTTTTAGAAGATATGTCGCCGCTAGAAAAAAGGCTCAAAAGTATCCATCCTCGGTCAATCTTGAAGAGTGTATCTTAGCTGGGAACGTTTGGAAATCTGCTGTAAGGGATGCTAAGAATAGAAGCTTTCAGAATAAGATTAATGAGGTGAACGATCAACCTAACACTGCTGCGGCGTCGAGGTTTGTTAATAGTCTTAAGAACTACAAGGTGAATAGATCATCTGGATGGGATGAGGGAAACAGCCTTCCATACTTGCAATATCTGACCGACCAGGTTCCGCGTAATTTTCAGACGTCCTTCGATAGGTTATCGAATGGTCCCTGCACTCCGTTTCGTATGATGAATTTATGACAGCTTTAGACTCTAGGAAACGTCCCTCTGCGGGGGCCTTGGCCGGATAACGTATGATATGGTCAAAACTCTACCCCTTGACTCTAAACAGGCACTTTTGCAAGTTTTTAATGACACATTTGGAGGTTGTTCTATACATCCTGCGTGGAGGAAAATTAGGATAGTCCCTATTCCCAAAACGAATGGGTTGCTTAACGGGTTTGGTAATTTTAGGCCTATTGCTCTTATTTCTGTTTTTTAGAAGTTGGTGAATATGATGGTCAAGAGAAGGTTGTCTACCGCGGTGGAAGAACTCGGGGTGCTTCCTGCGCGGTCTTTTGCTTACAGGGGAAGAATGTCTACCACCACCTGCTTAAATGAGTTTCTTTTTAGGGTGTCATACCTCAAATCCCTGGGTTTGAGAGTAGTTGTGGCATCCATTGACATTTGCAATGCCTACGATTGTGTGAATGTTTCTATTCTCAGAAATATCCTAGTCAGTCAGGGTATTCCGTTGGACTTAATCGACTGGATTTCGTGTTTTCTGTCTGACAGGGAGCTTTGTCTCGGTAGTTCCTCAGTTCGTGTTTTAAATGGACTCCCTCAGGGCAGCTGTCTCAGTCCGTTGCTTTTAACCTTTACACCACCTACCTTCACTCGATTGAGGATAGTGCCACCTTTGTTTTTCAATATGCTGATGACTTTCTGATTCTTTCTTCTCACCAATGTTTTGAGCATGCTGTGTCCAACCTAGATTGTAAGATAGGTAATTTTCGCTCCCTTTGCTCCTCTCTCAACCTGAGGTTGAATGCATCCAAGACCAAATGTATGTTTTTTGGCAGAAGGGCCAATTTTGACATGAACCTCTCTATAGATGACTCCGCCATTGTCCAGGTTAACTCCCTTAAGTTCCTTGGTTTAACCATAAAAAATTCCTTAAGCGTTGGGGAACATTATGAGCGCGTTCTAAGGGAATCATCTACGGCAATTAATCTTGTGAAAAGTCTCACTAACATCAGAGGTGGTCTGAAATTTTATCGGTCCTTTATCAGGGGTAAAATTTAATATGCTAGATCTACTTAAGCTCATGCGCCCGGCTTTGTTAACAGGAAAATTCAGACCCTTAAAAATACTACCCTCAGACGCTGTTTAGGCTTATGCCCCTCCACTCCTATTCAGGCCATTTATGTTTTGGCAAACGAAATGCCTCCACACATCAGGGCAAATTATTTGGCTGCGAAGGAACTGCTTAAATTAGCTTGCTTTAACCCATCCTTAATGGATCTGATCAGGTCAGCACCTTCACATCTTGTAAACAGTTACTCCTTTGTCTATAGGAAATTTAGGAACATCTTTGACTCAATTCCTGCTATTGTAGTCAGCGAACCTTCTTGCAAACTGAAGATTTTTATTGAAACGTCCTTTAACAAAAGGGTTGGTGTCTCGAGGGAGTCTCTCATTGCTCACTACCTGGCGTCAACCCATTTCTACGACTCCAAGGGTTTCACTGCCGTGGCTACGGATGCGTCAATTACTGATCGTGGCACCGGCTGTGCAGTTCTTTACATTCGTACTGATCGGTTCTTTTTGCACAGACTCCCCTACAGAGTATCGTCCCTTTCTGGCGAGTTAGTTGCCATTAAAAGGGCGATAGACACCGCAATTGAGGACAGTGTCTCCCGTCTGGTTGTTTATACTGATAGCAGAAATGCCTGTACGCTATTGAAGCGCAGTAACTCTAAGAATCATTTGATTTCGGAAATTCATAGCTCTATTAGAGATTCCAATGCCCATGTTGGCATTAGGTTTAATGAGAGGGGAGACAGTCTGGCAAAGCAGGCTGTTGACCTTGGGGCCCCCTTGAATATCGGACTCCCCTTTGGGGATGCCCTTGTAAATATCAGGGATTCTTTGAAGAGAGAATGTTTCTAGGAATATCGGTCTAGGTCTCAAAGTTCAGGTCGGTTTTTGCTTCCCTATTCCCTTCAATACCCATCATACCGTGGTACACTGTGTCTAAATTGGATCCAACTGATACGAAAATCATTAATAGACTCCTATGTGGACATTGTTATAGTGGCGTTTATCTTCACATGATACGTAGGAAATCAACGGATTTATGTGATTTTTGTAACATGACTGATAACCCGGAACATCTCATCTTTCATTGTTCGGAATTTATTCAAATTCGCACTAAGCATCAACTATTTCGTAGATTCACAAACCTTTTTGATTTACTAAACTTACATGATATTGGTATATAGGCCGACTTCCTAAACGCAAGTTGCAATGCATATTTACAATGCATACACTTCGTAAATGCATATGTAAACTTTCTAGCAATGTCCAATATTCCTAATCGTTTGGCAACTCATTTTACTAAATATCAGCTGTCAAAATAGCGCATCATTTTTATTTTGTATGCAATGGCTGAGTTAGTATTTTCTTTGTTTATTTTTAATAAATTATTTATAATTGATAGAGTTTATTTAAATCACAGACTAATAATTTAAATAATTAAACACTTTATATTGCAGAGACAAAAAGTGGATCCATGAGCGTTCCTAAATTCCGATAAAATGCAAAAAAAAATCTCTGCAACGCAAGGTTGCACTTAAGACATGTTTAGCATTGCATACGCATTTTTTTAAATTATGAATTGCAACTTGCGTTTAGGAAGTCGGCCATACTCTCAACTAATTAGTTTCATTAAGGAAGCTTATCTACGTGATCGTTTTTAATTAACTTGAAAAGCTACCGTTAGTCACATACAGCGTTAAATTCGAGAAAGTAGGCATTTCTCAATGCCCAACTTGAATGAGACATATTTCGACCTGCTATAAACACCAAAATTATTTGGTTCAGTCAGAACTGCCGTCAAAAATTAAAAAAACTCAGCCCACGTTACTAATACTTCAAAATTTCCGTAAAGAAAGAGTTAAAATTTGTTAAGGGAAGTGGTCAAGAAACTTAAAATATTATATATGTATTTGTAAAATGCACTTGTAACTATTCGTCCAACATTGGTAAAAAGTGAAATGTTTTCTGTAACGGCAATTTGTTAATAAAATCAGAAATAGCCTTTCTGACTAATCAATAAACGCTTTGAGCATACTTAAAGATTATTTTCTAAGTTGTTAAAAATTGTTACCTTATATTTTTTAAATTATACCTTGTACTTACATGTTTTTGAAATTGAATTCTAATGATTTTATTTTTGATCTAATAGCTGAAGTACCTATTTTTTGTGCTCATATTTGATCTCATATCTAGAGAATAAAATTTTTTTCAATTATAAATATTTTTACTCAATTTATATTTTAAGTTCAAGTCTCTTTATTCGTTTTTATAGTTTTGAAGTGTTTCTTTTACATTATAGACTATTTTATGCTTTTTAATAAAAAGCTTTTTATTAATTAAAAATAAATTTACTTATTTATTTTACTGAGGGATCCCGGGAAATTAAAAAATAAATCTCGCATTCCCGGAATCGAAGAATTCTGGGAAAAAACCCTAGCAGCAAGTATAGACAACCATGTTCAATCAGTCAGTCTATGTACTGTTGCGTATTTTTAAAATTTACCTATCGTTGTTAAAAACATGACATTCCCAAATGGGAACCATATGTCTATATGAACAATGTCGTTAAAATTGCCTGGAGATTCACTCACTTGGTATGGAATTTTAGCAGGTTTTCTATCAAATTGACAAACCTCGCAATTGTGATAAGATTTACTAATTCAGGGATGTAATATTTACATTTCAATGCCCTAAATACTTCATTTAGGCCGCGATGATTATTTCTTACGTGTTCATCTTTAATAATACCTAAAGCTTTGTCCATATCTGTGATTTTAATCTTTCAAATTTCTATTATTAGAAAAATATTAAACATAGACATCTTGAAGTTTCACAAAATGTTGGTCGTCTTCACAGTAGATACACATGACACCTTTATCTTTCAGTACCTTTTTTTAAAATCTCCACTACTTTGCTATTATTAGTGACTGTTATAAAATTGTTTACTTTTCTAAGCTTAGTTTGCACGATAAATTTTTCTGTAGACCCTTTGACGAAATACAGATTTTTATACACACTTATTGGCTTTCCGTAATATAAATATAATATGAGCTATCTTCTGGTGCGCTATGTATAATCGCTATATTTGAACCATCGTTCTACTGATGCGTCCGTGACAAGAAATTTCCTAGAATAATCAGGATAGGTAAGAATTGGGTCATTCATCAAGAGTTCCCTAAGTTTCTTAAATGCGTTGATGTAGTCTTCGTCGGAGGTGTCTACTTTCATTCCTTTCTTTCTTTAAATACTTTATCATATGATAGGCAATTTTGGAGTAATCTCTAATGAATTTTCGGTAGTAACCGGAAATTCCTAAAAATGATTTAAATTCTCTTTCTGGAAGCTCTGTTTTCTGGATAGCCATTACTTTCTGAGGATTAGGCTTGATAGTATTATCAGTAACTAAATGTCCCAAAAATCCGGGTTGCCTGCAACAATGAGCATTAATCAAGTTGTAGTTTAAAATTAACTTCACTCAAACGTTAAAGTATCAGCCTAAGAGAATGCAAATGTTCTTCAATAGATGTCAAAAATACTAAAATGTCGTAAGTATACTACGCAAATCTTTTTATTATAGTTAGCTGCGTTGTATTGGCTCCGAGAAGGTCTTATAATTACTTGCTTTAACAGTTCCTCTATCTGTTTGTCAATTTCTACCCTATGTATCTGAGGGTACCTGTATAATTTTGTTTAGATTGGAATGTCGTTTTAGTTTGAATTTTATGTTTGATTTCGTTAGTGAAAGTCAAGTCATCACCTTCTTTATAAAATGTGTTGAAAAATTTTGAAAGTAAATTTCTCAATCCTCTTATTTCTTTATCGTTACGATGGTCTGTTTTTATGTATTGCATTAAGTCTCTTGTTTGCAACCCATTACAGAAGATATTTGGTACTTCACATGTCAAAACCCCCAGATTATTCATTGAATGGCTGTAATATTCTTCCTCTTCTCTATTAAAAAAACAATTTGATTACGCTTTTCTCGGTTAAAATAATTCGTTCTTTATAGGAAATATTGGCGTTAAGACTGACCAAAATATTATTTCCTATGAGTCCATCAAATCTATCAGTTGTATTCTAAAAATTCGACATAGAAATTTTCAAGGTCGAACTCTTTTAAAAGTGGTATTGTACATTTTTTTTATTAATTCTAATATCGTAGTTGCATGCTTTTAGTTATATTTACTGGGGACTTCCATTTTTCATTGCATACTCCTGGATTTCTTATACTAAATTCAGCCCCTGTATTTACTATAAATCTAAGTTTTCTAATTGGATTTTCTTCTACTATGTATATAGGGCATGTTTCTGACAGGCAATTCATCTGGAAATTTGTCAAAATATCCATAGATTTATCTATCTGATTTTTTAAGTTTCTTTTATTTCCAGAATTTTGTGATGTGTTAAACTTCCTTGACTGTCCAGAAAAATTGTCTCGTCGTGATTGTGAACTACTTGACCAAACAATTTCCTTATTGAAATTACCCTGATTACTTCTACAACCCAAATTATGGTGTATTGGTTGATTTTTTCTGTAACTATTTTTGTTATTTTTTTGAAACTCTTTCCTATTAAAGCGGTTTGTACCATTAAAAGAAAGTCCGTTCAATTTCAAAAAACCATTTTCCTTAATTATAGAAAAGGCGTCTGACATTGTGGAGGGATTTCTACTTTTAACTGGTTCCGGTAAATTTTGTTTAAAAACATCAAAAACTAAAATTTCATTTCTAGTAGCTTGTAGAGTCGTCAGACCGTCTTCAAATAAGTATGAATTGTTGAAATTTTCAATACCGTTTGTGCATCGGCACAAATACCGTTTGTGCAATCGGTCTAAAATCCTTTCCTTTGGTGTGTAATCACCGTGTTCCCTAATAAGCATTGTTTGCAATTCCATCCATGTCTGTACCTGTCCATTCCTAGTCAGACAGTCCCTAGCTCTACCTACTAATCGGTCCTCAATGTAACCTAACAAAATTATTTTTAATTCTACCGTTACGAGTTCCATAATAGATGATAACGCTTTGATTCTTTTGATAAAATTTGGCAGATCAGAGGTGTTGCCATAAAACGATTGAATTGCACAAATGCAATTCAAATGCATCCATTTTCTGAATTTTAATTAAAAAGCTACCTCCTAACAAGTATCTTAAATACTACTTACAATAACATTACTTTACTTGATTACTTTTTGTATTGTATTCTTTCTTCTGTAGGGTTTAGACTTTCTTTCTTTTTGCTGATTTAATTTTGTGGTATGGTTCCTTAAGTTACTGCTTGGTTTGCTGAACTGTTGAGGACGAGGAATAATGATGTCTTCCTTCGTTTTTTGTGCCGTTGTGTGTTCACTTTGTCTTTAAAATTGTCTCTTCACAGGTTCATAAATGCTTCTAACAGTGCTGAGTTCTAATCACAAATTTTTCTTTTAGTTTTTGTTTGTGTTCTTGCAATGTTCTTTCAAAATACATATTTGTTATTTTATTTTTTCGTATAAATACAGTTTTATTTTGTCGGTATTTGCGTTTTGGTTTTAATAAATTTTTACTTCTTATTAAATTTCTTTTTTTTATGATTTATTAAATTACATAAATTAATTCGATTGTCAATTTGTTTATAAAATTAATTTAATTGATTCGTTGGTCAATTAATGAGACGATTACGAAATAATACCATTTGCACTGATATTTTCTTTACAACGAATTCTATTGTTATCCGTTTACCAACTGCACCAATTAAAAGTCTACTTCTGTAGTTTTTGAGTCTTTATTTAACCTACCGTTGCCACATGCAAGTGCAAGTGAAAAAAAACCAATACACTAACACTTTTTTACTAACACAACTACACTTTGGCAACCTGCGACTCAGCTTGCGAAGAAATTTTTAAGCAAGTGAAATTTTTACAGTTACGGCAAGTAAAGTGACAAGCCGAAAAACAGTGTTGTCTAATATTGAGTTTTTTGTTAACTCAACAATATATCATACAATTGTGGTATATAATTCAGCTAATTTTTTTAATAAATATGTATATATGTATATGAAGAATATTAAGAAAAAAATATAAATATTCATTTAAAATGTAAGTTTTAATATAAATATCAATATTTAATAAAAAAAATTATATTAAAAAGTTACATGTCTAAAGGTAACGTTCAATAGTGGCTATTGACAACACTTAATTACCAATTGAAGCAGCGCCATTTGTTTTAAATTTGTTTGAAGTTTATTTGTTGGCGACATTTTAAAAATGAACTTGCACTGTGCTGTGTAGCCACTCAAAAAAATTTTGTGTTTTTTTGGCATTTCTCCTGATTTTTGTTAGTAATACGTATACACTACTTGCAGGTAAATACTTGCCTGTGGCAACGTAGGGTAAAAATGTATCTTTAAACAAGCTTAAACCAGTAAGAGCACTATATTCGGCTGTGCCGAATCTTTTATACCCACCACCAATTTTCCATTCTTTTATAGCTAGGGTTTTTTTCTCGAAAATTTATGTTTCCCGGGAATGCGAGATTTATTTTTTAATATCCCGGGATCCAGCCGCAAAACAAATATAAAGTTTTTAATTAATAAAAAACTTTTTTATTAAAAACCATTAAATAGTTTATAATGTAAAAGAAACACTTCACAACTAAAAAAATTAATAAAGAAACTTAAATTTAAAATATAAATTGAGTAAAAATATTTTTTATTGAAAAAAATGTTCTTTAGATACGAGATATGATATGAGCACAAAAACAAGAATACAGGTTTTTCAGCTATGAGATCAAAAATAAAATCATTAGAATTCAATTTCAATATAAACATCTGCTTTCGAATCGTAGCAACCTTTTTTATTTCCCGGGATCCCGAAAAATAATCCCGGGAAATCGGGAAGATTAAATAACTCAAATTCCCGGGAAATAACCCAATTTATAGCACAAAATGAATTTTTTTGTTATTAACAGTAATCGCTATGCAATAATCTCTTTATGTAAAATATGGAGGTAGGCGTGTCACCTACGGCATAACAATGACACTGTTGAGAAGGATATATTTAGCAAATTTCATCATCATACCTCCAATTTGGTCGGTTTTATGTGCTTTTAAATTTCTTTCATGGTGGGCGTAAAAGTCGGCGTGTCACCTAAATTTTCTGGCATAACAATGACATTGACTAGAAAAATATAGTATGTAGCAAATTTCATCATCGTAGCTCTAATTTTGTCGGTTTTATGAGCTTGTAAATTTCATTAACAGTAGATAACGTGAAAAGAGGTCGTAATAGTAGTTGCGTCGAAGTTGTTGTAGTCTTTCAATGAAAGTAGGCGTGTTGAAGTTATTTCTACTAATAAATTGAACTTAGATGTTACAACATAGTCCTTAATTACTCCAAAATCTTTATTCATAGAAAAATTATATGAATTTGAGATAAACCGTTATACGGGAGGTAGGCGTTAAAGTGCGCTTGTCACCTAAATTTTCGGCATAACAATGACATTGACTAGAAAAATATATGTAGCAAATTTCATCATCATACCTCTAATTTTGTCGGTTTTATGAGCTTTTAAATTTCATTTGAAAAGTGGTCCTAATAGTAGTTGTGTCGAAGTTGTTGTAGTCTTTCAATGAAAGTAGGCGTGTTGAAGTTATTTCTACTAATAAATTGAACTTAGATGTTTCAACATGGTCCTTAATTATTCCAAAATCTTTATTCATACAAAAATTATATGAATTTGAGATAAACCGTTATACGGGAGGTAGGCGTTCAAGTGCGCGTGTCACCTAAATTTTCGGCATAACAATGATATTGACTAGAAAAATATATGTAACAAATTCATCATCGTAGCTCTAATTTTGGCGGTTTTATGAGCTTTTAAATTTCATTAACAGTGGATAACGTGAAAAGTGGGCGTTATAGTAGTAGTGTCGAAATTATTTCTACTGAATGCAACTTAGATGTTTCAATATAGTCCTTTATTATTCCAAAATCTTTATTCATAGAGAAATTATATGAATTTGAGAAAAACCGTTATATGAGAAGTGGGCGTGTCACATTTATTTTCCGTTAGAACAAAGCATTTAACCAAAAAGCCATGTTTGCAAAATTTCAGAATCGTACATCCAATTTTGTTGCTTTTATGACGTTTTTGTTTTTATATATACCGAAAAATACACTGTGCGGTATAAATTTTCCTACATTTTGTTCCATAACTCCTTTCCTAATACAATATTTTTGGGGAAAATATTGTTTTTACTCAGGAAATATATATTCGAAGTTTCATCGCTCTACGTTAATGCGTTTGGACACAATTCCATTTTATTCGATGTTAGAAGGACACGATTTTTTCGACCTACTCTTGCTTTACGAACTTTAACTCTCTTGCTAATATTCCGATTTTCAATACCAAACAAACCTTGTGTATAAGAAAGATTCTGGCAAAATTTGAGCCCCCTTGCTTTTTCGATGCGACCTCTATCGCGCTTTCAACAGACGGACATAGCTAGATCGTCATAAAATCAAACCCCGATTCAGAATATATATACTTTATGGGGTCTAAAGTGGATATTTCGATGCATTACAAACGAAATGACAAAATTAATATATCCCTACCATTTTCTTGGTGGCGGGTATTAAAATTAACAAATTTAATCAGTAAGCAATTTACTGCTGCTACTTCGCATTGTAACAGTAGAAGTTTGTTTGTTTAAAAAGTTATGTTTAGATTTATAGTTGAAATTAAAAGAATGTGCAAGAGTTGGCGTCTAAGAGTTTGTGGGAACGGAAATAAATTGATAATAACACAGAAAAAAGTTTATATCAATAGCGGTGTAACTTAACTAGTTCCTTTATGAATTTCAGTGTCTTCTCAAGGACGTGTTTAAATAACCCTGATTGTTATTGTTATTTGTGGAGAATATATTTTCCAAAAATTTGGTTTGAATGTGTCGGACTGGTAAAAAAGGCATACTTGGACTACTTTGGGTTTTCGTTGCCGTCAAACGCTAAACCTTGGATACCAAGTTTCGTATGTAAAACATGTGTTGAATCTTTGCGACTGTGGGCAAACAAAAAAAAGAACCACTTTTAAGTGCAAAGCTCCTATGGTTTGGCGTGAACCATTCAACCATCATGACAACTGTTATTTCTGTGTAACGAAAATTATAGGAATAAACCATAAAAATTGCTCTTAGTGGATATATCCAAACTTAAAATCTGCCATAAGACCAATCTCGAGTTTTAGTGACACATCAACACCGCAGCACCCATGTACATCTTCGCAAAATTCAGATCAGTGCAGCGGACAAACCGAAAACGACGACAATGGTAGCGACAGTGATTGCTACGATAGTTCGCGACCACTAAATCAAGATGATCTAAATGACTGGATCAGGGACTTTCTAAAACCGCATCAGAAATTTTTGCTTCCCGATTGAAAGAAATTTGTTGACCAGAGGAACGAAGATTTCGTACTACCGTAACAGGGAAAAGGATTCACCTCCTTCTTTACTCAAAAAGATGATTTTGTGTTTTGTACTGATATTCCGGGCCTAATTAATGCAAAGGGATTAAAAGAGAATAATCCAAATCAGTGGCGGTTGTTCATTGATTCGTCAAAACGAAGTTTGAAATGTGTACTTTTACATAATGGTAACAAACTTGGTTCCTTACCTATTGCTCATTCTACAAAGGGTACAATATCTTTAGTTCTCGACAAAATCAAGTACAAGGAACATAACTGGGTCGTATGTGTTGATTTGAAAATGGTAAATTTCATCCTGGGCCAACAAGGTGGCTACACAAAATATTCCGGTTTCCTATGCTTATGGGACAGCCGAGCTAAAGCTGAGCACTATACAAAAAGGGCCCGGCCTTCTAGGGAGGCTTTGATTCCCGGCAAGGAAAATGTAATTAATGTTCCTCTAGTATCCAGAGACCGAATAATATTGCCTCCTTTGTATATAAAACTGGGGTTGATAAAACAGTTCGTAAAAGCCCTTAATGGCGAATCTTTCATATACATTGTAAAAGTGTTTCCAAAATTGAGTAGTGAGAAAATCAAAGGTAGTATTTTCGACGGGCACAAATCAGGAAGTTGATAGATGATAAAATTTTCATCAACCATTCATGTTTGGGTAGTGAGGAATTTTTTGGGACTATTTTCCTGAAAATCTCGGTGACCTAAGCGGGGAACAAGGAAAACGCTTTCACCAGGATATTCGCACTATGGAGGAGAGGTATCAGGGGCACTGGAATGAAGATATGATGGCTAATTATTGTTGGAGCATTCAAAATAGTAAAAAAAGGAAATTTTATTCAGAATAAATATAATTATATATTTACAGTGACCGACAAAAGTCTACGTACGACCACAATTTTTGACATTTTAGAAGTCTAAAAACGTTAAATAAAAAACTAATGATGCAGTTTTGTTCCAAATTCAATTTTATTAATATAAGCAAAAAAAATATATTTTCCAACATTAACTTAAAAAATTATTCAAGAAAAACAGTTAAAATACGTTGACAAAAGTCTACATACGATATTCAAGATTACATAAAAACTTATTTCAAGTATTAAAAACTACCACTAATTTTTAAAATTAATACTTAGTTGGGCCACCATAGGCATCTATGACTGCCTGTAACCTTCTTGGCATCGAATTAACTAAATTTTCTAACTCTGTATATGAAATATTTTGCCATTCTTCTTGAATCTTCAGTCTCAGCATTGGGGCACTAGTAATATTATAATTTCGGATTTTTCGTTGTATTATCTCCCACACGTGCTCAATAACGTTCAAGTCCGGACTTTGTGGTGGTGTGTACAACGTCGTGGAGCATGGTACAGCAACCAATCTTTGACAATTAACGCCGTATGCTTCGGATCGTTGTCTTGTTGGAATATCCAACTTTTACCAAGACTTAAATTATCAACCGATTGTTTCAAATTTTGTTCTAGAATATATTTGTATTGATACCGATCCATATTACCCTCAATAAAAACCAGGTTTCCTACTCCAGAAGCAGCCACAGCACCCCAAACACTACCTCCGCTGTGTTTAACTGTACTAACTAAGTTTTTAGGATCCAACGCTGTATTTATTTTTCGCCAAACTTTATCTCTCCCATCACTTCCAAATATGTTATATTTGGATTCGCCAGTGAATAAAACTCGTTTCCAGAAATCAATTCCCTTTTTAATATGCTTTTTAGCAAACTCAGACGAAGTTTACGATTTTTTTCACTTATTAGGGGTTTTTTTCTAGGAATTCTGCTGTGGTAACCATTATTATTTAAGGTTCTTTGTATGGTTCGTGGATGTACAATTATTTCTGATATTCTGGCTAGCTCTTCGGCCAATTTCGAAGCATTCACCTTAGGCTGTTTGTCCACCTCTTTTAAAATAAAGCTAACGTCTCTTCGATTGAGTTTCTTTGGACGACCAATTTTTAGAAAGAATATTTCTAAAAATGGTTACAATTTAATTTAATTTGAATTATAAAATATAAAATTAAATAAAAATAATAAATGAACTTAAACCAAAATAAAAAATAGTTCACATTAAAATCTAATATACAGAATAAATATATTTAATAAAATTTTTAAACTTAAACTATGTGCATCCTGTCACTTCATAACTCCAAAACTAGAGCCGCTACATAAAAACGGCTTATATTTTTGAAATCAGCGTGGAAAAACTATTCATGTTAAAAATCAGTGTAATAAGTGTAATATTACATGTATGCTATTATTTCAACTTGTTTGTAATTGCTTATTAATACTTGAATATTTGTACATATTCCATATATATAATTTTGGATAAAATTAAAGATTTTTAGAAAATAAGATCTGAAAACGGTAGTCTAATATTTTCCCACCTTTTTTACAAAATAATTTTTCAATTTGAAATTGTTTTGAATTTGATTTTTGTTTTATAAAATTTTTATACATATTTATCCTGAAGAAGCTACCCATTGTTTGGTAGCAAAATATTGGTTATTAATAAAGAATTTTTTATAAAAAAACAAAAAAGTGATCTCAAGCTTGGATAAAAATCATATATTATAAATACAAATGTGTGAAAAACATATATAATTTATTTACGGCAATTTTAAATCATATACATATGTATGTATCAAATTAAGAAATTAAAATTGTATCGTCTAATTCATCATCTTTTCCAGCAGGCTGAATAGCAGCTTTTCGCAAAACTTTACTTACTACTTCGCATAAAGAATCTCTGGCACCTGGGTCCAAAATTTTACATACATTGTTGTAATTTTGTTCATCTTCTCTTAAGCGTAATATAGAAATTAAAGCAATTTCCGAATTTGATTTGACATAACCATTTTTTTCTTTTGTTCCATTTACAAGCATTGGTATTAAGTATTTGATTAAGTCGTGAGCAATTTGATCAGGATGCAGAACTTTAGCTATATGATTGCAACTTTTAGCAACTAACTGTTTAATTTCATTACTGTTATGGTTCATGGCTCGTACAAATGCATTAACGATTTGAGGTGATGCTGTTTTCTTTGTTAACATCCAATATTCTATTAAATATGTTGCTCCTCGTATACCATTACTTGCTATAGGAATTTTATCAGAAGATATGTATGAAATAATAGTTTTTAATATAATTTCATCCTGATCGTAATTCAAAATGATTTCAGCACTATCTTTGAGAGCAACAAATAACACAATTGTACGACCATGTTTAAGAGTTAAATCATCATTATCTTCTATTAATATATGATTGTTTAGAATGTCACCTACTTGCTCCGATGGTAAATATTTAAGTAGAGCACCGAGACATCCGCCAGCAGTACTTCGTGTAACGTCTTCTTGATGTCCAATCAAACCTATTAATGTACTAGTAATTTGTTTTTTCATCGGCTCTGATATTTTGTCTCCTGCTGGTGTTATTACACTGCGCAGAGCTTGTAGCATTGTCTCACGTATAGTGGAGTCATCTTCATATTTAATACTGTTGTGAATCTCAATAAAAAGAGGGTCCGCACGAGTATGTATTATTACTAATTCAGACAAAGCATGGCCAGCTTTCATTCGAACTAATCTGTTTTGGTCATGTAAAGCCTTCAAAAAAGTAGTTTGAAGTTGTGGTAAAAATTGCTTTAACATCACCCCCACTTTATGGAGAAGTATTGCTAATGTTTCCAAAACAGCAGCTTTCACACCAGAATTAAATCTATCCCCTAAAATTCTAATCAGTGGGCCTGTTATATGTACTACTGAGGGTTGTAAAGATTGTGCACTAGTTAAAGAAATTATTTCACCTAGGCCTTGCGCTGCGTTTTCTTTTTCTTCTGGAAGACCATTTAAAATAGCTTCTCGAAATACAGGTAATATTGGTGCAATCCCTTTAGGTAGGCACAGGCCTGGGAGCTCCAATTCATTAGAATCACTAGCCGCAAAACGTACGGCTTGGCGAACATCGGAAACGTGAGCTATTTGTTGTGATGAATCCAAACCTTTAATAACTGCATTTAGAGCATCCCAAGATCTTTGCAATATATCTCGATCTGTTTCCGCCATAAGTCGCAGAAGACATCTTAATAACTGTGGTACATATTGCGTATAATTACCAGGTGTATGCATACAAAACGCAGACAGTAAGCTTGCTGATGATTTTCTAGTAGATACATGTTCGGACTTGGCAGATGCCATTAAAATGTCCATAATAGTTCTAATTCCAATTTCGTCAGATACCGACAATGTGACAGCTTGACAATATTCGAGTTCTTGTGATTCATTTGCTGTACCTTGTGCATCCGAAAGTGCTTGTAATAATGCGAAAAGAATTTTCGGCAAATATTTTGTTAAAGCTTCTCCTGCAACAGAAACCAATATTGACAATGCTTTTGTATTAACAGGGGGAGCAGTTAATTGTGGAACCAAATATGGCAATACTACTCTAGATTTTATTGTCATTACTTGACGTAAGCCATCTAAGGTATTTTCGGCGACTTCTGGGTTCGGATCAGATAAGCTTTCTAGCATAGATGGTAAAATGTCATCTAGAGCTCTTGACCCGACAGTTGAATGAAGTGATTCAAATGTTTTTGCGGCAGCTTCTCGAACTTCTGGGAGAGGATCAGATAAAGCTTTTCTTACAGTAGGAACCAAACTATTAACAAACGATAGTACCATTTCTTTAGATGTAGAAGCCATTATCTCAGAAAGTCCAATACAAACGCCTTGACGTTGATCTGCTTGCTCAGAGTTGAGTCCTCGTTCCAATATTGGTATTATTTCAGGTAGAACTCTTTCACCAAGCTTTCTTACCAAGTCGCCTAAGGTTCTAGCAGCAACTTGACGTTTATCGTGACTAGTACTTGCCAAGCACCCTAATAATAAGCTAAAGAGCGTAGGCAAAATTTCTCTTAAAGTTCGGGGTGTATTGGTTACTACTACTTTCCATACATGAAGAGCTGCTTGTCGAACCATAAGTGAAACATCGCTACGGCCCATATATAAGCCTGAAAGAACTCGATTACGTCTCTCACTACCTAAAAATCTAATAATAGCAGCATGTGATTGTTCAGTTCCAAAGTTGTCATCTTCACTTGCAGTTTCAGTTGTCATTTTGCCAGAAACTCCAGATATGCGATATAATAAATCTCCTAATAACTGAACAGAGCTAAACCGAATGCGCCAATTGTCGTCAAACAACCCCTTTTCTAATTCTGGTAATAAAAGTGTAACAGCTGTTTCTGCATAAAGGTTTACAATACGCTGCCCTGCCTTTAAAGCGGTATCACGGACGTATTCGTTTTCATCAGCAAGAGCCTTAAGTATTGGGTTTATAATTTGACCAATATAAGCAGTGAAGTCTTGAGGAAAAGCACCAGGCATATATATAAACATCATTATGTATCCGTCTTTTACATGAGGTGCAATGTCACTTCTTTCTGCAGTCGTAATAATTTCAGGCATCAATTTATGCAATTTTTCAACTCCAAGTCCACCGACCACTTCTGATAAACCTTGAGCAGCACCGCTTCTATCAACGCTACTGGATTCAGACGTAAGCGTTTGCATTAACCATGGAAGCAAATCTTCAAAAGAAGATTCTCCCATTCCTCTTACCATCGCACCTAACGCGCGTGCTGATACTGCTCGAACTTCAGGGACGGGGTCTAATAACGACATCTTAAGGCCTGGAATTATATTAGGAAGGTAAGGCGTAAGATCTTTTTGATCAGTCAAGGAATACATATTTCCAATTATTTGTGCAGCCATTTTTCGCGTTTCGGTAGATCGATCCATAAAAGCTCTCTGAACTACTGGCATGATTAATGCAAGAGAAGGCGCATCAATAAAGTGGACAAATTTAGTTTGTAGCAAACTTTGTAGGCAAATAGAAGTATTTTTAGAAGGGTCTTCCAAAGCTTTTAATAAAACTGGAACAATGGCCTGTATTTCAGGATTTTTTATAACAGATCCTATTACCTTTAGAGCGTCAGCTCCAGCTTCTTGTACTTTAGTATGAGAGTCTCCTAATACTTCTATTAACTTCGGAACTATTGAGGGTAAGCAAGATGATAGTTGTTTTGGTGCGCAATAAGCCATTGCACCTAACAGTTCAACAGATGCTGTTTTTGTTCGCCATGAATCTTCATCTAAAGCTTCAAGCAAAGATGGTAAAACTAATTTTACTCCATGAGCAGATAATTTTCCCATTACTACTTTAGCAGTATCGTCTGCAGCTTGACGAACATATTGAGAAGAATCTCCAAAGCATTGTAATAAATGAGGAAGAACGTGAACAATGTATGGCTCAAATAGACGACCAAGTGTAGTGCAAAGAATTTCGAACGCAAACAACGCTCCCTCTCGAGATTTGTAATTTTTTTTTTCTTGGATATATGTTGTTAGCTTTGTCATAATATCAAATTGCTTCAAAGACAAAATTCCAAGACCCTTAACAATACCAGCTATACCGTAAGCTGCGCCCCTTCGTTCACCATATTTTTCAGATTTCACTAATAATTGCAAGAGTCGTTTTATCATGGCCGGTGCTTCATCCTTTACTGACGGCATCAAATGTGGCAGACAGTTTGCTACTGATTCCTGTACTTGTTGTGATGGCGTCGAAAGCGCTGATATTAGTCTTTTTACTATAGGCTCTATACGTTTGTCATTTTTTTCTAAGTGACGTGCCAAAGAACCCATCAAAATTACAACCGCCTGTCGTATGTTATCATAGCTTTGAGATTTAGGAGCTTTATCCAAAAAATCTTCGAAAACAGGTAATAATGTAATTAGAGTATCCTTGCCATGTAAGTCCACAATTGTAAGAGCAGAAGCTAACATTTCTTTATGTACAATTTCTTCGCGATCTCCTAAACCTGTAGAAACCATAAATTGCATAACATGATTCACATCATCCACTGTGAAGAACTGAGAAATTTTAGATATTGCTACAGCTATTCCTCTTCGTGGCTTCCACTGATCTATTGCAGGTTCTACTTCACGATCGAACTCATCTAACTTTGGCGGAATAATAGCAAGTTTTTCATTATACATAGTTAGAAGTTTCTTTAAGATGCGTTTGACATCTGTACGATCATCCATTAACAATGGTACTAAAGATGATGCAGCTGCTTTTTGTATACAAAATTCATGATGTATAACATCAGACAACAATTCTTCAGGTAATGGTTGATTAATATTGACACTTTTCCAAAGTTCGTCTGCAATATTTCGGTTTTCATTTGATACATCAAATTTTGCTACCCATAGACGCTTTATTATATAATTACAAAATTGTGCATTATTTTTACTTTCTAAATATACAGCTTTCGATAAAATCATTAAAACTCGCAACACAACATCTCGAATTGCTTCTTGACTATTTTCAAGTTCATGTAAAAACATGTCGATTTCAACTTGTGTTGTTTGAGCACAGAACTTTTCTCCGGAACTACATTTTGCAACTTCGAGCAATGCAGAAACGGCCTGTGTTTGAATACGTCCAGTATTTAAGCTTATTAATTTTAGCAAAAATTTAAACATTTCCATTATTGGTAAATACTTAGGATGTTTATAGTCCAATAATCCTCCATCAACAGAATCACCTCTTGTTTGAGCATGTTGCTCGATAATCTTTATTCCAATAGTTATGAAATTATCATAATCCAAAACATATTTAGATGTTAGAGAAAGTTTTAGAAACTGAAAGACGTATGTAAAAGCAGGAGAAGTCAAAGTACATTTCTGATCAATTATATTTTCGTTTAGAATGCGCAGCGTATCGAGAATAAGTGTTTTCAAGTCATACTCTATCCATTCTTTGTTTAAATCACAACGTGGTGATTGCAATCGAATTGTTGATAGTGCCAATTTAAACCCTAAATCAGTTTCTTCAAACCAAATTTTTCGCATTTGATAATATAATTGAGTCACAAGTTCTGCTGCCAATGGCGTCTTCATAGCCTCTAAAATTGAACTTAATAACAAAGGAAAATACAGAGAACATTGTTTTGCATTCCCAATACAAGCAGATTCCACCATTTTAATTGCACTCTTTAGTTTTAAATTTAACTGTTTAAGTCGCATTTTAATAGCATGCTCTTTCTCAGTTTGGTTTTTTATTAATTCTTTTTGTTTAGGTGTTAATTGAGGTGATTTTAATTTTCCTTCTTTACGTTTTTTTTCTTCAATTTCTCTTCTAAGTTGAAGTTCTTCTATTTGCTCTTTGTAACTATATACTTTATTTTCTCTCTTCAATCCAGCTGTAGTAAACACGTCATTAGAGCTAGGTATTACACTTTTGTCATATAACTCTCCATCGGGTGATAAAAAAGTGAAATATTCGTCATCTGTTACATTAATTAAATGTGAATCATTTAGGTATAAAGAAACCTTAGAAATTAAAAGCGGTAGGAACTGATCTGGGCTTAAATATGACAACGTCGCTACTATATTTTCATACGTTTTGCTAATTTCAAAATTGTCTATTATAATATCTGCAATGTTATTTATTTCTAACGAAATAAATTGACGTAATTCCAAATTTAAATATTCCCTTAATATTCTTTCCCACAATTTTGAATCCGTACACACAACTAATTGGTGGTGGCATACAATTAACATCTGCACTGCTAATGATTGTGCATCGGAATGAGAAATATTTTTAATATTATTGAGTATGCAGATCGTTTCTACAATTGACTTAGAAAGAGAATAGTAGTCATCCGAATCAAATTCAGCATCAAAACATTTTAATTTATTTCCAAGTTCGAAAGTAATGGCTTTAGCGATTAATACACCATTTTCTGACATAATTATTTCTGGTAATAGAATATTAACACAACTTCTCACTTTTTCAGAATTGGATGTGATTGCTTGTACAAATGCTTTGAATAACGTTTGCATATTTCCTTTAATTGATTTAAAGTGCCTATTTAACATAAGTTCTGCCATAAGAACAATATAACATAAAGTATCTGAAGGAGCTGAGTTAATAAATCGTTCAGTAAAAAATATTGATTTGTTTATATCCAAAATAATATTCCAAAAGTTGTTCAAGGCACCATGGTTCTCTGCACCTTTAGTTTTTAATAATAAACAAGTAGCACAAACTGCTTCTGACACTAATGGTATTTGGGATGCATTTTGCATTGCTTTTTCAAATATTTTGAGTAAAATTGTAGTTAAGTTGCTATCGTTTTCTAAATTACATTTATTAAAACAAGCCAAAAGCCACTGCAAGTACGATAAACGAACGTGTTGAGTAGTCGTTTTAAGTCCAACACCTTTCTTGAAAATTGCTATTATAGATTTATCTGAAAAACCTTTATATTTTATTGTCCATAGACTAAACATTTCTAACGTAAAGCATATAACTTTTTCATGAACTTCACTGTTTAATGCGTTAGAAAATAATTCCATTACTAATGGAGACGTATTCAGTAATAAAGATGGATCAATGGCATTATAACTTAGATTTCCAGCACCCTGAAAATAAAAATTAAGTAAACAAAAGATTAATATAAAAAATGATATTAAAGATCTTGCGAAATTACTTTTTTTTAACATAACAACAGCGATATATAAAACAAATTTGCACAGACTTTTATTCTTTGCACTACTTCTAACCTAGTACGTAAACTGAGAGATAAGAATTGTAGAAAAATTATGTTTTGTATCTACAACACAAAAAAAAATCATCATTTTAATTTAGCAAAAAAATCATTAAAAATATGATCAAATCATGATTATGATAACGCTGCATGCAACAGATGGTTGTTTCACAATCAATGTTTAAATTTAGCGTTGTCAACTTTAAAATATCCATGAGCATCAAAACAGGTAAAAAAAACGCTTTATTTTAAAAATTTGTATTCAATTTTTTTCATATCATTATTAATTTTCAAATAAAATAAGTTTTCCTCGATCCTATTAGGACCATAAAGCCTCAAACAAATAACCATATCTATCTATATATATAAAAGTGAAACTCTGTCTGTGTGTTAGCTATAGACTCCGAAACTGTAAAACCGATCGAACTCAAACTTTGGCAAGTTGTTGTACACATACCAGGGAGTGTTTATGGGTGGCAAAAAGCGGGCGGGGCCACGCCCATAAAAAATTAGTTATCAGTTTTAGCTACTTGCACTTGACCGATTTTGCTGAAACTTTGCACACATATTGATCTATCATGACTATATAATTTCGTGATTAGAAAAGTGGGCGGGGCTACGCCCATAAAAAAGTTTTAATATTGAGGTACTTGCACTGGACCGATTTTTCTGAAACTTTGCACACATATTGAGCTGTCTTGACTTTACAATTTCGTGATTAGAAAAGTGGGCAGTGCCACGCCCATAAAAAAATATATCATTTTCAGCTACTTAAACTTCACCGATTTTTGTAAAACTTTGCACACACATATTGAGGTCTCATGATTATACAATTTCGTGATTAGAAAAGTGGGCAGTGCCACGCCCATAAAAAATAAAATAATTATTTTTAGCTACTTGCACTAGATCGATTTTTCTCAAACTTTGCACACATATTGAGCTGTCATGACTTCACAGTTTCGTGATTGGGAAAGTGGGCAGTGCCACGCCCATTAAACGAAGTTTTAATTTTTAGATTTTTGCACTTGATATTCAATTTAAATTCACAATGCATTTTTATTCATTAAGGGGCGTAGCAACGCGCGGCGGGCTTTTCTAGTAATTTAATAAAAATAATAAATATTTAGAGAAATTTAAATGTACAAAAAAAATAGCTTCTAATTACCAGTTGCCCTCTGGAATACTTTATATTACAACTGACGCGACACAAACGTTTTATATCACACTTTAAAAAAAATTTACGAACAAGTATATTCGGCCGTGCCGAATCTTAAATACTCTTTACAACGTGTAGACATGCAATAACAATTGTTTCTATCACCATTCATCTCATATGAAATACGTACATACATAAAAAAAGAATTTATATCTATACTAGTTTGTGCCCGCGACTTCGTCTGCGTAGTTATCGGGATAAAAGCTAGACTTAGTGTAGTGCATGTGGTATTATACATGCATACACAAACATATATACATAAAAGACAAACCAAAATGAAAATTCAATGGAATATAAACAAAACAAATATGAATAAAGAAAATATGACTTGCATTTCAGGTGACTGATGTCAATTGATATGGGTCACTAGAATGCATGGTAGTTTATTTAGGACACCTTGTTACAGATAAAGGAATAATGACAGACCCAAATAAGAGTAGGGTACTTGAAACTTACCCAATTCCAAAGAATGCAGATGAAACACGAAGATTCGTAGCTTTTTGCAACTATTATAGAAGTTTCGTCAAAGATTTTGCACTAATAGCTAAACCTCTTAATGACTTACTAAGGAAAAACCAAAAATTTGTTTGGACAGAACATTGCCAAAATCTATGGTAACGAATCCACCAATATTACAATACCCCGATTTCGAAAAGGAATTTATCCTTACCCATGACGTCTTGGATTACGCGTTCACAAGGTTAGATAAACAGCGATGTACCAATCTCTTATGCAAGCCGTTCTCTTACTAAATATGAAATTAATAAGTAGCAGTAAACTGTTTCTCCATATTGATTAGTTCAGAGTTTTGAGTTGAAACACAGTTCATAGCAGCTTCCAGTTTTCCACTATTAGAAATAAATCCTCTTATGTAGCTCAAATCCCCCTTCAGAGTGAATTTTAACGACTTCTTGACAAATTCGAATAGCTTCATCTTCATTTTTAAAGCTGCATACAAAGTCATCAACGTAGTGATTTGTTATAATAGATTTTGAAGCCTCAGGATATTTTTGTGAAAATTCAATTGCATTATAATTTTTAACATACTCCGCACAGCAAGGAGAGCAAATAGCGCAGAAGGTCATAGATACCATTGCATATTGTTCTGTTTTAGGGTTCTCTCCTTCCTTTTTCCACAAAAATCTCTGCGCATGTTGATCTTCTAGACGTATTTGAATTTGGGAAAACATTTCTCGAATATCAGCAGCAACACCAATTAGACCTTGTCTAAATTTCAGTAAAATACTTAACAATGACGTTGCTTGTTCCGGACCTTTAAGTAATAATGAATTTAAATATATTCCTGATACTTTAGCTGCGGCATCAAAAACTACCCTTAGTTTATCTGGCTTGTGTGGATGGAAGACTCCAAAGTGAGGTAAATACCATACAGTGAATTCTGTTTGTTTGCATTCTTCTTCTGATAATTTTCGCGCATAACCTTCACGAAGATATTTTTCTATTTCCATATTATATTTTTTTTATATGTAGCATTGTGAGACATTCTTTTTTCAATTAACCTTAAACGATTTTCTGACATATTGTAACTTGAAGGTATGGATGGAAGATTTTTTTTCCACAACAAACCTATTTCAAAACGCTTTCCTATACGCTTTATTGTAGTCTCCATTATATCTTTAGCAACTTGGTCATCATCAGATAAGAGAGGTTTTAAATTGGGATTCACATCAAAATTCTCGGTAGCTAGAAAATCACTAACAATGTTATCGAGTTCATCATCTTTCACAAATTAAACTGTAGGATGAGTAGAATATTTGCTCGCTATGCTAACCAGCCTAGTTTACATTGCAGAGCAATTAAATCACCATCTTTAGATTCCTTGCCCGAGATGGGAGTTCCAAGGAATGTATTGTCTAATCCAATTAGCAGTATAGGTTTGGCATTATCATAATCTTCCAAAGGTAAACCTGTAAAATCTGGATAAAAACTTTTGTTAAAGGACTGACAAGGTAAATCCAGCTTCTTAATTGTATGGACATTTTTGATACAGAATCTATTTTTCGGACAATATGCTCCTTCTATTTCGAAATTAACCAAAAATGAATCTTCAGTGATAGTTTTTTCTCCATACCATTGGAGCGTTAGATTTGATGGCCTTCCTTTTCAACCCAGAAGGTTGGCGGTACTTTCATTAATAAGAGATATAGATGATCCTTCGTCAAACATTGCGTATAGCTTTATGGTGATACATTTTACAGTTGTTTATATTACATTTTTTTTTTGAATGGCAATTATTAACGGCATGACCTTTTCGAAGACAATTAAAACATAATTTCATCTGTTTAATTCTTTCCCAACGTATTGGCAAAGGCATCTCTTAAGTAAAAACTTTACAGGCTGACACTACGTGATCTCCATCACATATATAACATTTGACTTTTGACTTCTTACTACCATCAAGAACTATCATTTGTTTGGCAGGCGGAGTTTGTGTTGTTGAAACATAATTTGGCATTAAACTAATAACTTTGGCTAAATCCCAAAGCCATTTTGAAAAGTCAACTACTGTCGGAAATGGTTTTATTCTAGAAGCATTTTTGGCCCACTCATACTGTTGATCAACCGGAAGTTTGGCAATCATTTCTTCTAACAAGATGATGATTCTAAGATGATGACTACATCCACCAGACGTAAGGAATGCCACAACATTTCTTACTTTCGTAGAAAATATTATAATTTGATCCATCTTTTTATGATTAATAACCGGAAATTGTTGTATCTTCTGAAGTTGAGAACGAACCAAAATATCTGGGCGTCCAAATCTAAATTCAAGTTCTTCGATGAAACTGCTTCCTTAGCTGAACCAGAAAGGCATTTTTGAAGACGTATTAAATTCTGGCGGTAACTGTATTTAAAGGTATCAGTTGTATCCTTATAATTCGCTATGAACAATGGCCACTCATCCGCATTACCGGAAAATAATGGTAAATCATACAGCTTTCATGACGGCTCAAACGTTTGCACTAATTGCTGGCTAGGTACATGGCCTTATTGAGGTATAGCACGTGGTGCAGCTGAGTCTGCAGGGAAATATACAGCATTTCTTAAATCTGGTTGATGACCCATATATTCAAGAGTTGGAAGGCTCGGGTCACGAGGGCCTTGAGCATGAGAATTAGAAGCATGTACTGTAGGTACTTCTGTAATATTTCTATTTAAAACTGCTTCAGTACTTTGGTCGTTGTCTAAAGTAGTTGTTGATGCTTCAACAAATCAATATCATTTCTGCTTTCGGCTACAATCTTTGTCAGATTCTTAAGACTGTCTAGAACATTCGCCAATTGGCTGCTTACTGATGGTGGCTCCATCATTGTAATATTTAATTCATCTTTTTCCCTTTGCAAAGGAGAACCAGACTCAGATCGGACAGATCGCGATGAACGTAAATTGTATCCACCAGGCATTGTAAAATTATTTTATTCGTAACACAAAAATACTCGTTCTTAAATTTGAAAACTGTTGTTGTTTGTTCATTTATTTTTCAAAAGTGTTCAAAATTACAAATTCAAATTCTTTTCAAAAAATTATAAAATCTATGACTAATATGTTTCAAATTTAAGTTTTAGAACATAGTATTTTTTTGTTAAGGTTAACTTCCTAACAAAGATTAACATGGATTAGGTTAGATCTCATGGACTATGAATTTGAGATCGTATACAAACAAGGAAAAATAAATACCAATGCAGATGCCTTATCAAGAATTAAAATAGATTCCGATAATTTAAAAGAACTGATACAAAAATCTATAAACGTAATGACTAGGAAAATAACTGAAAAGTTAAGGAAAAGAGAAGAAAATAAAAATGAAAATGAGATTAGTAAGGAAAGAAAAAGTGACAGAGAGACTGATCACATTTACATATGGAATAGCATTACGTTTTCACAAGTAAAAGGCTATCCGAGATTACAATTTGTTGTAGTTAAAATAAATAGAGGCATGCCGAAGATTGAAATTTTAGGAAATCGCGTAATAATATCTGGTAATAAAAATGCATACTGGATTTTAGGTTCAGTCTTGCAGAAGTTAACGAAGATTTTACGGGATAACCAAATATTCACAGTAACGCTAACGAAATATGATGATATATTTAAATATGTGCACGAAAGGAGATTTATGAAAAAATATATATTATAGCATGCAGAATAAATGTAAACATAGGCAGAAACCTATAGAAATTATATTGTTTAGACAACCTGAAAAGATATTGGAAAAAGAAAAACAAAAAGAAATTATAAAGGAATATCATGAGACTCCACATGGTGGACACGTGGGAGTGCGTAGAACAGGCATTAGAATAAAACAGAAGTACATATGGAAAAATATGTACAAAATGATTAAAAATTTTATCGGTCAATGCGAATCTTGTAAAAGAAATAAAATTATTAAACATACAAAGGCGCCATTCCAGATTACTAATACACCTACAAAACCTTTTCAAGTAATACAACTTGACACGGTAGGTCCACTGAGAGTATCAAATGGATACAGATATATATTGACAGCGCAATGTGAGCTAACTAAATACATTGACGCATACCCAATAGAAACTAAAGAAGCATCTGAGATAGGAAGGATATTGGTGGAAAAGTTTATATTGAAATATGGATGTTTTGATACGGTCAATACAGATAGAGGAACTGAATTTATAAATGAATTACTTAAAAGAATATGTACACTCATGAAAATTAAACACATAACTTCGACAGCATATCACCATGAAACTTTAGGTAGTATTGAGATAAATCACAAAGTTCTAAATGAATACATGCGTTCTTTCACGGAACGATACAATTGGGATGAATGGATTCCATACTATACATTCGCGTATAATACCACTCCACATACATCCACACATTTCACCCCATTTTAACTGATATATGGTAGATTAGCATCAATGCCAACCGAACCCATGTCAGATGATAAATTTTACAATTATGAAGATTATGCAACAGAATTGAAAATAAAATTGAAACATGCACATGATATGGCAAACAAAAATTTGTTGAAATACAAAATAAAACGAAAAGTTGCTAAAGATAAGAATACTAATCTATATATATAAAAGTGAAACTCTGTGTGTGTGTGTGTGTGTGTGTGTGTGTGTGTTAGCTATAGACTCTAAAACTGTAAAACCGATCGGGCTCAAACTTTGGTAAGTTGTTGTACACATACCAGGGAGTGTTTATGGGTGAAAAAAAGTGGGCGGGGCCACGCCCATAAAAAATTAGTTATCAGTTTTAGCTACTTGCACTTGACCGATTTTTCTGAAACTTTGCACACATATCGAGCTGTCATGACTAAAAAATTTCGTGATAAGAAAAGTGGGCGGGGCCACGCCCCTAAAAAAGTTTTAATTTTGAGGTACTTGCACTGGACCGATTTTTCTGAAACTTTGCACACATATTAAGCTGTCGTGACTTTATAATTTCGTGATTAAAAAAGTGGGCAGGGCCACGCCCATAAAAAAAGGCTATAATTTTGAGGTACTTGCACTAGACCGATTTTTCTGAAACTTTGCACACATATTGAGCTGTCATGACTAAATAATTTCGTGATTAGAAAAGTGGGCAGTGCCACACCCATAAAAAAAAGGTATCATTTTGAGGTACTTGCACTGGACCGATTATTCTGAAACTGTGCACACATATTTACAATTTCGTGATTAGACAAGTGGGCAGGGCCACGCCCATAAAAACAATATTAATTTTGAGGTACTTGCACTGGTCCGATTCTTCTGAAACTTTGCACACATATTGAGCTGTTATGACTTTACAATTTCGTGACTAGAAAAGTGGGAAATACCACGCCCATAAAAAAATTATAATTTTTAGGTTTTTGCACTTAATATTCAATTAAAATTCAGAATGCATTTCGATTCATTAAGGGGCGTAGCAACGCGCGCCGGGTTTGGCTAGTAATCTATATATATAAAAGTGAAACTCTGTGTGTGTGTGTGTGTGTGTTAGCTATAGACTCCGAAACTGTAAAACCGATCGGGCTCAAACTTTGGTTAGTTGTTGTACACATACCAGGGAGTGTTTATGGGTGAAAAAAAGTGGGCGGAGCCACGCCCATAACAAATTTGTTATCAGTTTTAGCTACTTGCACTTGACCGATTTTTCTGAAACTTTGCACACATATCGAGCTGTCATGACTAAATAATTTCGTGATAAGAAAAGTGGGCGGGGCCACGCCCCTAAAAAAGTTTTAATTTTGAGGTACTTGCACTGGACCGATTTTTCTGAAACTTTGCACACATATTGAGCTGTCATGACTATAATTTCGTGATTGAAAAAGTGGGCGGGGCCACGCCCATGAAAAATTAGTTATCAGTTTTAGCTATTTGCACTGGACCGAATTTTCTGAAACTTTGCAGACATACTGAGCTGTCATGACTTTACACTTCCGTCATTACAAAAGTGGGCAGTGCCACGCCCATTAAAAAAAAGGTATCATTTTGAGGTACTTGCACTGGACCGATTTTTCTGAAACTTTGCACACATATTGAGTTGTCATAACTATACAGTTTCGTATTTAGAAAAGTGGGCAGTGCCACGCCCATAAAAAAAGATATCATTTTGAGGTACTTACACTGGACCGATTTTTTCTGAAACTTTGCACACTTATTGAGCTGTCATGACTATACAGTTTCGTAATTAGAAAAGTGGGCAGTGCCATGCTCATAAAGAAAAAGTTATAGTTTTTAGCCTTGCACTTGATATTCGATTAAAATTTAGAATGCGATTAAAATTCATGAAGGGGCGTAGCAACGCGCGCCGGGCTTTTCTAGTATTAATATAAAAGATAGACTGCCTGTTCAACGATGTCGAAAGAAAACACAAGCGAACTTTCATTCGTACAAATATATTGAAAACAACAACAAAAACTAAAAATTTGTTTTTGTTTTCAACGTATTTGTGCGAATGAAAGTTCGCTTGTATTTTCTTTCGACATCGTTAAACAGGCAGAGAGTATTTTTAAGAAAGGAAAACGCAAGGAAAAGCGAAAACCAATACATTGGTCCATTTGAAGTAATAAAAATAGAAAATGTGAATACCACAATTTTAAAAGATAATAAACCAATGACCATATATAAGAACAGATTAAAATTTAAAGCATTTTTTTTGAGTAGTTTGTAAAAAAAAAATATATTGCATATTATATATTTTTTTTTTCTTTTTAAACGGTAGGGGTTTAGTGCATGTGGTATTATACATGAATACACAAACATATATACATAAAAGACAAACCAAAATGAAAATACAATCTATATATATAAAAGTGAAAATCTGTGTGTGTGTGTGTGTGTGTGTGTGTGTGTGTTAGCTATAGACTCTGAAACTGTAAAACCGATCGGGCTCAAACTTTGGTAAGTTGTTGTACACATACCAGGGAGTGTTTATGGGTGAAAAAAAAGTGGGCGGCACCACGCCCATAAAAAATTAGTTATCAGTTTTAGCTACTTGCACTTGACCGATTTTTCTGAAACTTTGCACACATATCGAGCTGTCATGACTAAATAATTTCGTGATAAGAAAAGTGGGCGGGGCCACGCCCCTAAAAAAGTTTTAATTTTGAGGTACTTGCACTGGACCGTTTATTCTGAAACTTTGCACATATATTGAGCTGTTATGACTTTATAATTTTGTGATTAGAAAAGTAGGCAGGGCCACGCCCATAAAAACAATTATAATTTTGAGGTACTTGCACTGGTCCGATTCTTCTGAAACTTTGCACACATATTGAGCTGTAATGACTTTACAATTTCGTGATTAGAAAAGTGGGCAATGCCACGCCCATAAAAAAAATTATAATTTTTAGGTTCTTGCACTTGATATTTAATTAAAATTCAGAATGCATTTCGATTCATTAAAGGGCGTAGCAACGCGCGCCGGGTTTGGCTAGTGGAATATAAACAAAACAAATATGAATAAAGAAAAAAAATATGACTTGCATTTTAGGTGACTGGTGTCAATTGATATGGGTCGCTAGAATGCATGGTAAATGAATATACGATATTGATGTCATAGTAAGTAGAATATAAGTAATTTTGTAAACAAATAATTTTAAGTAGGGCAATTATTTAAAATAGAATAGGAGAAATAGAATAAGAAAACACAAAATTAAAATAGTATATAAGTTGTCAAGATTTAAATAAAGGGATAGTGATAAGACTAACTGGAAAGTAAAAGTTTGTATTTTAATTATCAAAACACTTCGGCAATTGGCTTTGCCATAACTATAGAGCCAACTACGTTTCTAAGTCTCTCTAATAAATTAAGAAACCTATAGGGCAAAGATACACCTAATAAATATAACAAATACTTTACACTACATTTAAGTTTGTCCAAAATTATCACATTTACCACCAAAAATAAAAATATTTACAACATAAACAACCCGTTTAGGATGTGTGATAATGAGTTGGCCAACGACTTCGCGTTATAATCGTGATAAAAAGTAGCCTATATGTTAATCTAAGTTGTTATCTATCTATGTGCCGAATTTCATTTGGTTCCGTTCAGTCGTTTTTGCGTGATTGAGTAACAAATATCCAAACATACAAACATTCACATTTATTATATTACTAGCTTGTGCCCGCGTCTGCGTGATTATCGGGATAAAAGGTAGACTTAGTATTAACAACAAAAATAAAAATTTTTACAACATAAACAACCCGTTTAGGACGTTTTATGATAAGTTTGCTAACGACTTCGCGTTATTATCGCGATAAAAAGTAGCCTATGTGTTAATCTGGGTTGTTATTTATCTATGTGCCGAATTTCATTTAGTTCCGTTCAGCCGTTTTTGCGTGATTGAGTAACAAATATCCAAACATTCACATTTATTATATTAGTAGGATATAAACATCCCATTGTAAAATTATAAATTGAGTTTATGTATATATGTTTAAAAAAATATATATATGTATATATACATGTACATATATCTATATATATTTATATTTTATTCGAACTTTTTATATATTAAATTTTAATGTGAATCATTTTTATTTTGACTTTAGTTTATGCCAAAAGGGGAGGAACTGACTATGGTTGGTTATTTACATAACTGTTTCAAGAGTTTAACGAGAAAACACCAAAAATTGTTTAGAAATTGATGAGAACGTATTTAGCAAAAACAAACATTGCAGTCATCAAAATGATCAAAATGAGGAAGGTGACTATCTTTTGAAAAATATATATAACGAAGACATTAGGTTTCTTCGACGTACGTTACCACGGGAACCCGTGGGCTCCCAATTTTACCGAAAAGCGTTCCTTGTGTTGAAAATTGGGTAAATGAGAACGTTCATAAGAGAGTAATTTGTGTTTCTCTTTTTACCAGACTTTACCCGCACTTTTTTGCGGGTAAAATGGCAAAGCTGTCAAATCACAAACTAAATCAGCTGTTTTAAATTTGTGAAAATAAAATAAAAGTAAAATTTTTTGTAAACAACGGAAAATTTATCTGAAAATGTAAGTAGAAATTTTGTTATTTAAATAATTGTAATTAATAACAAAAAAGCATGTGTATATCCATTTCAAATTAGTGTTATACTGAAAGTGTTCGCTCGGATCTTACTACAGTAACTGGAGCCTGTAATAACAACGAAGTAAGTTGTAATGATACAATTTGCTGTAATAAGAATCTAACAAATTTTTTTTCGAGGTAAATAACGTAGCTAGTGGCAATGGTTTTCAAGATTTAACAGATGATAATGCCTTTAAAATGCTCGTTGATGAGCTAATGGAATCGTCAAGTGAATCGGACGGCGATTATGATGAACTTTTGGACTTAATTGATCAAAATTCTGATGAAGAGTTGCTTATAGTGGATATGCTAACAATAGTATAAAAAATTACTTTGACGAAGTGGTACCAACATATACGGACCAGGCATTTAGACAGCACTTCCGAATCTCCAGGGAATTTGTTTGTTAATTTATCAAACAGGTTCAAGGAGTCATTTTAAAAATATTCGAGCCGACATTCGAATTTCTCCAACAATGCATTTGGCAGTATTTTTATGGTTTGCTGGACATGAGGCCTGTCGTTTTCGTGACATTTCGGACCGTTTTAATTTGTCAATATCAACAATTAGTTGAATTATAGAGAAAACATGTACATTCATAAGCAGTTTGAGTCCAGAGGTGATAAAATGGCCGAATGAAGATAAGAAACGAGAATCTGCATGTTTTTTTAACAATAAGTGTGGCTTTTCAATGGCAATAGGTAAGTATACTGTTAGAAATGTTTCACCATTAAAATCTGCGTAAGCTATGTAGACTATACGCACAATTTAAAAAGCTTTTGAAATAATACTTTTAATTTTCATATACATAGGCAGTATTGATGAACTCATATTGTCATTGATCCCCCTAAAAAATGCAAAGACGAATACATAGATAGAAAAGGAAATATTTCTATTTGTGTTCAAGCAGTTTGTGATGAAAGTAAGAAGTTTATAAACCTTTTTAAAAAATTCACCCTTATATCAAAGGATGCCAACCCTATGTGGAGGTATAGTATGGGACAAATGCCCACATAATTTATATTTGTTAGTTGCAAATTATTAAAAATTTTTATATTTTACTCAGTAAAGTAAAAATCCTTGTTTGTCTTAAATTGAAACTCGGTATAAAAGCTACTTCATATATAAGCATATGTCAAGCGCCTATAGGTAAAAAGTTGTGTTTCACACTGTACCCAATGCCTCTTTTAACAACAACAATACCTAAAAAACAAATAGCATCAATAAAAAGGTATATGTGAAAATCATCCCTTGCAAGGAATACTAGACAAAAATTTTTTGGCGCCACATAAAAAAATTTCTGTACAAAAAAATATGTAATACAGTCGGATTCGGTTAAGCTGCCGCGGTTTAATTGAAGAAATCACTTAACTAAAATTAAATATTTTTACTATTATTTTAAAGAACATGAGTTCGCTTAAGGGAAAATCAGTTTTACACCTTTTTTGTTTTTAAAGCTACAAACTTCAATAAAGCAAACACTGCTTAGTAGAAAAAGTTTATCATTAATAGATATACGACGAAATACAATGCTACAGCAACATTTTCTATTATTTTTTTTTAAAACAATATAAAAAGTAGACAATCTATTTAACCAAAATGGTTTTAATTTATCCAAAGTTTTTTATTAATGAAAATCTTGCATAAGCATAAGCAAATAAATCCTTCAATTATCAATTTCCCTTACCCGAATCCGACTGTATACGTGTAATGTTTGTAACACCCCTTTCTGACTAGGCAAGTCGCTTACGCAAGTTAGTTTTTTATTTTCTTTTATTTTTCTTTGAACTGGCTTTCACGTTCAGACTCAGCAATTAACTTGCCCAAGTTTCGTTCTCTTTTACTTATTATACTCTTCTCACAGTGAAAAAGGTTATATATAGGTTTGTCATTCCGTTTGAAATTTCTACAATTATCAATTATCTACACATACATACAAACGTGGTATACTGGTAAGAGTGAGACAAAATTTTTTTTTTTATTTTATATATTATTCAAATTTTTATTGTTTTATTTTTAATTTTTCTTTTAATTTATTTTTTTTAAACACATAAGTTAACTAAATTTATAATATTAAAATGGGATGTTTTTATATATGTTTGTTTTTTAAATGGATGTATGTATTTCATATGAGATAAATGGTGATATAAACAATTGTTGTGGCATGACTACACGTTGTGAAGGGTTTATAAGATTCGGCATGGCTGAATATAGCACTCTGTTTGTTTTTATTTCTTTTTTGTTTTTGGTTTCTCAACAAGAACTTCCTCGTACTTGCCGAGTACAAGTGTGTACTCAAATATGAGCAAGTTTCTTCCTCTTAACCCGACCTTACCCCTTTTGTCTATAAACACAAGACTTGCGCAAGTGACTTGCCTAGTCAGAAAGGGGTGTAAGTATGATATTTGTGTATCGCTAAGCAGTTTAAAAAACCAACAGACAATAAAAAAGTATTCCGTTTATGAATGCAAAAAATACAAAAACAAAACCTACATATGAAACATTGTTTCTGCCGGCACCAAATATTCGTAATAAAATTGTGTATGCATTTAGGTATGTCGCAAAAAATTAAAAAACAAGTTGCCACAAGTATTTAACTTAATTTCTTAGAAAAAAATCTCCAAATGGAAAAACAAATCTGTTATAAAATTTTTTATAATAAATCCAAATAAAATTATTATAAAATCCTAAAAAGTAGTATCTGTGGTTTTCATGGGCAACCGCGTATGTTCTTTTTTATGATTTTGAGTTAATAATGACACATTGTTTGGTTTTAAACGCACTTTACTTGGTTCTAAAAATGTCTGAAATAAGATGGACCCATCCCGATTTTTTTAATTGCACAACAACGTAACTTCTATATATATATTCCAAAAGCCTTCAGCACTAACGCAGTATGTTGACTTACGTGTGCTTAATGGCAAATTATTTCATTTTTTAGAAAAACACACAACCACATACGCTGTTATTTCTGAACACATTTAAAAGTCATTTTCTGATCATTTTTTAGTTTACTAGAAGTGTGTACTACCTACCTATGTTTATCTGCACACATTTTTAGTTTTCGTACCACTTTGTTTATTTTCGTATTCGCTATGATATAATTTTAAACGGATATTTGGCTAAAATTTTTATAAGAAAATTTTAAGATCTTTATTGGCATGAATGGTAAAAAAAAATTTAAAAAGTTCAATACCTAACCCGTTGTTTTATATAAAACGGGTTTATGACTCTCCTGAAAAATTTGATTTTAGACATACCATGCCTATGAAAACCACAGATATAATTATATTTAATCCGAATTGCTTGTTTGAAACCTGTTTATACTTATGATTTTTATCACTAATCAGACATACATACAATAATTCTTTTAAATTTCATATTGCGTGGTGTTCAATACTAAATGAAATTGCCTTTAACGCAGGGTACACTTATACAAGGTGCCAGCCCAGCTGAATATTTTTTTGTCTTCTGGAGTATGTCAAACTACATATTTAAAAAAGTTATTTGAACTCCGGAAATTGTCAAACTCCATACATAAAAAAGAGAGACAAAAATTGTTCTCCTTTACGCTATCACCTTATATAATTACACCATGCTTTAACGTATGTATTTAATAAAAATTAAAGTCTTTAAAATATTTTCTTTAATTTCTAAAATGATGTCCCCATTAACACGACAAAAATAATAAACTACAATGGTAACGCTGCTAACTTTTCTTCAAGGAAAATAAAAATTCTATTTGTGAATCGATTTTTTTTAATTTTTCAATTATGTTCTTTGAATGAATGATTTTTGTAAGGAATTTTAAATTTAAATGTGGAGAGAAATTTATTTTAAATTTTTTTTTAAATTTCATTTGTCTCGCAAATTTTATTTTTAAAATTCGGAAAACAAAAACAATTATTCGTCACAATGTGGAAAATTTAATTCATTCGAATTAATATCATTCACAAACAAGTAAGAGCACTATATTCGGCTGTGCCGAATCTTTTATACCCACCACCAGTTTTCCCTTCTTTTGTACCTAGGGTTTTTTTCCCCAAAATTTTTGTTTCCCGTAAAAGCGAGATTTATTTTTTAATATCCCGGGATCCCGCAGCAAAACAAATAAAAGGTAAATTTGTTTTTAATTAAAAAAAATCTTTTTATTAAAAAGCATAAAATAGTTTATAATGTAAAAAAAAACTTCAAAACTATAAAAATCAATAAAGAAATTTGAATTTAATATATAAATTGAGTAAAATATTTTTTTTTTTTTTTTTAAATATTATTCTCTAGATACGAGATCAAATATGAGCGCAAAAAAACAAAAATACAGGTACTTCAGCTATTAGATCAAATATAAAATCAATAGAATTCAATTTCAATATAAACAATATAAACATATGCTTTCGAATCGTAGCCAGCTTTTTTATTTCCCGGAATCCCGAAAAATAATCCCGTGAAATCGGGAAGATCAAATAACTAAAATTCCCGGGAAATAACCCAATTTATAGCACAAAATGTATTTGTTTGTTATTAACAGTTATCGCTATGCAATAATCTCTTTATACTAAAATATGTATCACTTTCTTTGTATATCTTCGATATGCTAGTAAAATGTTTTCGTAAATTTAGTCTTTCAATGAAAGTGGGCGTTAAAGTAGGCATGTTGAAGTTGTTTCTACTAATGAATGTTACCTAAATTTTCTGGCATAACAATAACATTGACTAGAAAGAAATATGTAGCAAATTTCATCATCATACCTCCAATTTTGTCGGTTTTTTGAGCTTTTAAATTTTATTCACACTAGATAACGTTAAAAATGGTCGTAATAGGAGGCGTGTCAAAGATGTTGTAGCCTTTCAATGAACGTTGGCATTAAAGAAGGCATGTTGAAGTTGTTTCTACTAATGAATGCAACTAAGATGTTTCAATATAGTCCTTTATAATTCCAAAATCTTTATTCATAGAGAAATTATATGAATTTTAGATAAACCGTTATATGGGAGGTAGGCGTTAAAGTGGGCGTGTCACCTAAATTTTCCGGCATAACAATGACATTGACAGAAGGATATCTGTAGCAAATTTCATTATCGTAGCTCTTATTTTGTCGGTTTTATGAACTTTTAAATTTCATTAACAGTGGATAACGTGATAAGTGGGCGTAATAGTAGGCGTGTCGAAATTATTTTTAATAATGAATGGAATTTAGATGCTTTAATATAGTCCTTTATTATAATAAAATCTCTATTTGTAGAGAAATTATATGAATTTAAGTTTAGACGTTATATGGGATGTGGGCGTAAAAGTGGGCGTGTCACATTTATTTTCCGTTAGAACAAAGCATTTGACCAAAAAGGCATGTGTGAAAATTTCAGAGTCGTAAATCCAATTTTGTTGCTTTTATGACGTTTTTGTTTTTAAATATACCGAAAAATACACTGTGCGGTATAAATTTTCGTACATTTTGATCGATAACTCCTTTCCTAATGCATAGATTTAGGTAATTTTCGGGGAAAATATTGTTTTTACTCAGGAAATATATATTTGAAGTTTCATGAGTCTACATTAATGCGTTTGGACACAATTCCATTTTATTCGATGTTCGAAGGACACGGTTTTTTCGACCTACTCTTGCTTTACGAGCTATAACTCTCTTCCTAATATTCCGATTTAGCCCATTTTCAATACCAAACAAACCTTGTCTATAAGAAAGATTCTGGCAAAATTTTAGCCCCCTAGCTTTTTCGGTGCGACCTCTATCGTGCTTTCAACAGACGGACGGACATAGCTAGATCGTCATAAAATCAAACCCCGATTCAGAATATATATACTTTATGGGGTCTAAAATGGATATTTCGATGTGTTACAAACGGAATGACAAAATGAATATACCCGCATCACTTTTTTTGTGGCGGGTATAAAAATATCTATTCTAATGATTTGCGTGCTATGGACATTACACCATAACTTGACCACCAAAATGCAGAAACTAGCGATCAAGAAGACTTCGAAGGTTTCACTACAGCAGATGAAAATTTATCAAATGACACAAGTTATAAAGCTGAACAACCACAAGTTTTAAGGAACAAGTAAGAGCACTATATTCGGCTGTGCCGAATCTTTTATACCCACCACCAGTTTACCGTTCTTTTGTAGCTAGGGTTTTGTTCCCGAAAATTTTTGTTTCCCGGAAATGCGAGATTTATTTTTAATTATCCCGGGATCCCGCAGGAAAATAAATAAAAAGTAAATTTGTTTTTAATTAAAAAAAAACTTTTTATCAAAAAGCATAAAATAGTTTATAATGTAACAAAAAACAAGTAAGGGCACTATATTCGGCTGTGCCGAATCTTTTATAACCACCACCAATTTTGTGTACATTTAAAGCACAATATTTATTATTTTGTTAATCATTATGGAATAATCTCTTTATAATAAAATATGTACCTCTTTCTTTGCAGAGGGTGGTTAAATTTTAAGGACCCATGTTGAAGGTGAACTACACCTAGTCCTTAAATTTGTTTTCTGAATTTCATTTGACATTTCTCAATCTCAAACTTACTCAATTTGATCCGTGGAAAGATACGCCAATGAGCAATGCTTTAAAGTTATTCAGTTATTTAGGTTTTTTATAAAAATTGGCGTTCAAATCAAAATGCATTTTGTGCACTTCGTAATTCTTTTGATCAACATAATCGTTCAAATTCGTCCATAATCGGGAGAATTGTAAAAAATATTTAAATTTCTGCAAAACAGGTCTGTATAAAATGTTAGAAATGTGTGAATGCCTTCTTAGTTCGTTGAATGGGAACCATTGCTGTTTTTTGCGATAGTGTGCCAAAGAGCAGCCAACCTCGACTCATCATCATGCCCAACAATTGAGCATCAACATTGTCATTGAAAATTTTGACCATCAAATAGAGGAGTGGCGCCAAGGATGGGGGGACCATTTGGCCGATATTTTGTTAAATACGCAATTGAACCATACAAATATTATCATTACCAAAAGATGTAATAATAATTTCCTAAATAATTTGTGTTTTATTTAAATTCAACATCGACCCTTAAAATTTAACCACCCTTTATACTTCGATATGCTACTAAAATGCTTTTGTAAATGTAGTCTTTCAATGAAAGTGGGCGTTAAAGTAGGCGTGTCAATAAAGTTTCTGCTAATAAATACAACTTAGATATTTCAATATAGTCCTTTATTTTCCCAAAAACTTTGTCAATAGAGAAATTACATGAATTTAAGATAAACCGTTATATGGGAGATAGGCGTTAAAGTGGGCGTGTCACCTAAACTTTTCGGCACAACAACTACATTGATTAGAAGGATATATGTAGCAAATTTCATCATCATACCTCTAATTTTGTCGGTTTTATGAGTTTTAAATTTCATTAACGGTAGATAACGTGAAAAGTGGGCGTTATAGTAGGCGTGTCAAAGTTGTTTTTGCTAATGAGTACAACTAAGGTATTTCAATATAGTCCTTTATTATTCCAAAATCTTTATTAATAGAGAAATTATATGAATTTCAGTTAAACCGTGGGCGTAAAAGTGGGTGTGGCACCCACACAGGCACAGTAATGACATTGCCTAAAAGGATTAACGTAGCAAATTTGATCATCATACCTCTAATTTTGGTGGTTTTATGAGCTTTTTTAATTCATTAACGGTAGATAACGTGATAAGTGGGCGTTATAGTAGGCTTGTCAAAGTTGTTTTTGCGAATGAGTACAACTTAGATGTTTCAATATAGCCCTTATTATTCCAAAATCTTTATTAATAGAGAAATTATATGAATTTTAGGTAAAACGTTATATGGGAGGTGGGCGTAAAAGTGGGCGTGGCTCATTGATTTTCCGTTACAAAAAAGCCTCTCACCAAAAAGCCATGTGTGCAAAATTTCAGAGTAGTACATCCAATTTTGCTGCTTTTATGACGTTTATGTTTTTAAATATACCGAAAAATACACTGTGCGGTATAAATTTTCGTACATTTTGATCGATAACTCCTTTCCTAATGCATTAATTTAGATAATTTTCAGGAAAAAATATTGTTTTTACTCAGGAAATATATATTCGAAGTTTCATGAGTCTACGTTAATGCGTTTGGACACAATTCCATTTTATTCGATGTTCGAAGGACACGGTTTTTTCGACCTACTCTTGCTTTTCGAGCTATGACTCTCTTCCTAATATTCCGATTTAGCCCATTTTCAATACCAAACAAACCTTGTCTATAAGAAAGATTCTGGCAAAATTTGAGCCCCCTAGCTTTTTCGGTGCGACCTCTATCGTGCTTTCAACAGACGGACATAGCTAGATCGTCATCAAACCCTGATTAAAAATATATATACTTTATGGGGTCTAAAATGGATATTTCAATGTGTTACAAACGAAATGACAAAATGAATATACCCCCACCATTTTTTTTGGTGGTGGGTATAGAAACTTCAAAACTATAAAAATCAATAAAGAAACTTAAATTTAAAATATAAATTGAGTAAAAATATTTTTTATTGAAAAAAATATTATTCTCTAGATACGAGATCAAATATGAGCACAAAAAAACAAAACTACAGGTACTTCAGCTATAAGATCAAAAATAAAATCATTAGAATTCAATTTCAATATAAACAATGTATTTGTTTGTTATTAACAGTAATCGCTATGCAAAAATCTCTTTACACTAAAATATGTATCACTTTCTTTGTATAACTTCGATTTGCTAGTAAAATGTTTTCGTAAATTTAGTCTTTCAATGAATATTTATTACCTTAACTCATCCGCCACCGGAACCGGTGACTTTTAGGAATAAGGTCAGAACAGACTGGCCAAATTTTAGGTTAAGTCTTCAACATAAACTCGAAACTTATCCGGAAACGGGTGTAAATCTGGACACGATAGATTCGATGGTGGGAAGACTGACTGCCGATTTTAAGGAAACTTTTGAGGAGCATTGTCCACTCCGACAAAGGCGAACCCCAAGAGAAAAGCCCTGGATGACAGGTGAACTGATTAATCTTAGGAAAGAAACCCGAAGGCTATTTAACAGAGCCTATCGAAATAAACAATCAGTGTACTGGGACGATTACAGTGAAAAGCTCAGAATATACAACAAAGCAATAACAATCGCGAAACGCAGATCCTGGAGTCTTTTTTGCAATCAGGTGGACAGCGTGAATAACGTTTCTAGAATTAAGAAATTCCTATCGAAAACCCACACCCAACCGGAAACCCTCGTTGACTCGAACGGGAAAAGGTCGGAGACGATGGAGGAGAGACTAGGAATACTGATAGAGGCACACTTCCAAACGGAAATGGCGGATGACGGAGAAATTCCCCACCCCCATGATGGTAGTGCCACGACGGATTTAATTATAACCGCAAAGATGGTCAGAGAGGCGGTAAATAGTTTCTTGCCATATAAGGCACCAGGGCCGGACGGTATTTTTCCGGCTCTCCTACAAAGAAGCATTGACCTAATCGATATAAGGCTGGCGAACATTTTTACTACTCGCCTAAAATATGCGTATACCCCTGTGGAATGGAGGGAGGCGAGAGTCGTTTTCATACCTAAACCAGGGAAGGAAAATTACACAAATTCTAAAGCTTATAGACCCATAAGCTTAACATCATTCTTATTGAAAACCATGGAGCGTATCGTCGATGGAATGGTCAGAAGACGATTACCAGGCGATTCAATGAAATTCGGACAACACGCCTATATCAAGGGCAGATCTACTGAGACTGCTCTTCAGGAAGTTGTTTATCATATATAAAGATCCTTCGACCTGGGTGTGTATATCATGGGCGTATTCATAGACATAGAAGGAGCTTTCAATAACGTAATGACCTCGAGTCTTATCGGTTCCTTGGAAAACTTAGGGTTAAGCCATGTCTTAATTGCATGGATTAGCAATATGTTAAGGAACAGATGGATAAATTGTGAGGCAAATGGAGTAAGAAGAAGGGACAAAGTATGTCGAGGAACCCCGCAGGGAGGTATTTTATCTCCATTATTATGGGTAACTACCATACATAGTCTACTGAGGATTCTATCGAACGAGGGATTCAAGCCTATCTGTTACGCAGATGATGTTGCGATACTGATCAGGGGGACGAATCCAAATTCTTTATGTATGAGAGCAATGGAGGCTTTGAATATATCCTATAAATGGGCAAAGGAGCGAGGGCTCAATGTCAACCCGGAAAAGACTGAAATCTATTTGTTTACGAGAAAGAGGAAGATACCGATGCATAGCTATCCCATCTTTCGGAATAAGACAATTAAGATTGATAAGAAGGTCAAATACCTAGGAATAGTACTTGATTGGAGACTATCCTGGAAGGACCACATTGAATGTAAAGTGGAGAAAGCTCAAAGAATATGGGCCCTCTGCAGAAGAGTGATTGGCTCAAAATGGGGCTTAAGCCCAAGGATGACACATTGGCTATATACGAGTGTACTGCGGCCTACAATTACGTACGCTTCGTTAGTGTGGTGGACATCCTTAGAGAAGAAGGTGAATATAAAACCTCTTCAAAAGATTCAGAGACAGTGCTGCATTAGTATTTGCGGCGCCATGAGGACCACATCGACAATGGCCATTGAGAATATATTATCCTTTGGCCTATTGAGAAATTGATATAAGAGAACATAAGACCAGATACCAAAGAATAACGGATATCTTACCGATGGGAAATATTACGGAATTAACATGTGATAAAATCCCGATGAGATATGAGAATACTAACTGCATCACCATTATACCGGAAGAGGGAGAATGGGATGAGATAATCAGGATGGGAAACACCCACGGAATCGATCTTTACACAGACGGTTCAAAGATTGGTGACCAAACTGGAATGGGCTTATACGACATAAGCCGAAATAGAAGCAAATACTTCCGTCTACCAGATCACAACACTATTTTTCAGGCTGAGATCATGGCGATTGCGAAAGGAATTAAATGGATAAAGGAAACGAATAGCGAAACCCCGATTCGTATCTTTACGGATAGCCAATCAGTGATTAAGACATTGATAAAGGAGAAAGTTGAATCCCGGAACGTTTTGCAATGCAAGAGATAAACTCATATGCAAATTGTGAACATCTGGAGATAATATGGATACCAAGCCATCACGGGCTGATCGGAAACGAGAAAGCCGACATTTTATCCAAAATGGGAGCTCTTCTGAGTAATATTACTTTGGAGAACGCCAAACCCCTTAAACGATTTAAGGATGAACTTAAACGTTGGGCGATGGAGGAACATGTCAGAAAATGGCAAAGCACTGATGTCGGTAAGGTGACAAGAACACTCTGGGGTGACCCAAATCTTGGGATATCAAAGGAGATTCTGAGACTAAGTAGACCTACACTTAGGAAACTAACCGGTGTAATTACAGGTCATACGGAGTTGAGAACTCATCTAGCTCGCATGAGATTATCTGAGGAGACAACATGTAGAGCATGCGAGGAAGAGGATGAGACTCTGGTACACTACCTCTGTCATTGTCCTGCGTTTGGGCATATTAGGCGCAAAAATTTTACAGTGGATAATATGCCGAACTTGGAATACCTGAGGAACTCGAACTGGAGATCCATAAGGCGTTACATTGAGGGGACTGGGTTCTTGGACTAGTCCGTTATTTATGGGAAATAATGTTTATGGTTTTTGTTTGGGAATTCCGTTTTCCATATGGAGCGCACAACATGCCAACTGGGCATAAGTGCATACCTGTCATGGGTTTGGGCTTTTATACCCCTTCTTTTCAACCTAACCTAATACAAAACTTCTCGGACGTGACTGTACGTTTCGATATTACTTGAAGATGATTAATTTTTACTTTAACACAAAATTGATCGGTTTGAGGCATCCCGTATAATCCCAATGTTTTTATTGTTTTGCTAATATTGTCATTAAAATCTAAGTTGACTTCCCGATCACTATCTGGTATATCTTTCAGTAATCTTGAAGTACACCATTTTCTTAGATTGAAACCATGTTTTTTCAAAATAGTTATTAGTTCCTTTTGAGTCTGAACCGTTGTAGTTAGATTATCAGAACCACCAAGACCGTCATCCATATAGAAATTTTCTTTTAGCATTTGCGATCCAAGTGGATAACGCTCCATGTTTTCTTCTGCAATTCTCTGTAAGCATTTTGTAGCCAAATAAGGAGCTGATCGTGTAACGTATGTTACCGTATTAAGCTTATAATAATTAATTGGTGATGACGGATTTTCTCTCCATATGATCAACTGATATTGATGGTTGTCTGAACTGATTAATATCTGTCTACAAATTTTTTCGATGTCTGTTGTAAAGACAAATTTAGGTATACGAAAACGAAACAAAATCGAAAACAATTCACTTTGAATAGTTGGTCCAGTATACATTAAGTCATTTAGAGAATAGCCTGTTGACGTTTTTGCAGAAGCGTCGAAAACTACTCTAAGTTTTGTTGAAGTGCTGTCAGGTTTTAGGACACAATGATTTGGAATAAAGTATTTTGGATTCGATATTTTATCCAAGTTGACCTTTTGCATATGTCCTAAATTTTCATATTCTCTCATGAATTGAATGTACTGGTTTTGAATATCTGTATTTTTCTGTAGCCGTTGCTCGAGACTAATGAATCTATTGTATGCCGTTCGATGAGAGTGGCCCAAAGCTTTTGTATTTTCACTAAACGAAAGTTTAACAATAAAACGACCACTTAAGTCCATTTGAACGTGCGGACTGAAATGAGATTCACACAGATTTTCTGATGGAGACATTATTTTCTCATTTGATTCTACTTCATCGAGTTTCCATAGTTGTTCGATCGCTTTTTCTAATGAGGTTTCCTTGTCAAAAACCGCACATGTTAACGTTGCAGATGGGAGATCAATTGTGGGTTGTTTGAATAAGCCGCGTATAATCCAACCCAGAGAAGTATTTTGAAGGATAGGGTGATCGTTCTTGAGTTTTATTGTACCAGGTTGTATAAGACTAAAGTAAAACTCTGCACCGAGAAGGATATCAATTTTTCCTTGTGTGTTGAAATTGGGGTCTGCTAAGTGAACGTCCTATGGAATTTTCCAATTAGAAACATCCAAATTATGATTTGGCTGTGCAGGTATAATTGTTGGTAAAACAACGGCTTCCAAGTCAGTTGAAAACTCCCGATTACGAGACATCATTTTCATATTTACGCGATGAGACGCCTTTTTTTGAATCTTTCCAACTCCGTCAATAGACAAAGCGGTCTCTGTTGTTCTAAGTAATAATCTTTTTACGAGCCTCACAGTCACAATATTCACTTGTGAGCCTGAGTCTAGTACGGCCCTAAATTCGTCTGAAATGCCATTTGCTGCCTTAATAATAACCCTTGCTGTGGCTAAAATTACGTTTTTCTTGTCTTTTGCTGATGCTGAGGAGACTGCGGCTGTATTGGCTGATGTAACATCGTGCCTTGTGAATGCCCCTTGCTTTGGAGCTTCGGATTTTTTTGATAGATGTAGTACCGTGTTGTGCTTGTTATTACATTTTTTACAGTTGCCATAAGTACAGTTCTTAGCTAAATGATCAGACTGAAAACAGTTCACACATAGTTTCTGTTGTTGAACCCATTTGAGCCTTTCAGTTTCTGACATTGCCATGAATTGCTTGCAATGATAAATGCGGTGTTTACTATTGTTGCATAGTTTGCAATTGTTATTCTCCACTGATGCTATGGAAGAAACAACCTTGCTTGAACCTTGATGAGCAATTAATGTTTTCCCAATCGACTCCATTGATTCAAATTGCAGCTCTAAAAATGTGAATAATTCTTTTATAGTAGGAACCTCCTTCGGTTTTGATAAGGATTGCATAAACCGAATGTATAGATTGTGGTCCAATTTTTTCATCATTATTTGAATTAGTATGGCATCCCAAGTGGATGTGTCGATATTTAAGTTGTTAAGTGCTAACATGCATTCTTTTGTTGTATCATGAAGAGCCTTGATTGATGCAGTAGATAATGTTCCCTTTGGTTGATTCAGATTCTTTCTACTAGCGTGGCTACAGGAACCCTCTTATTGTTATAACGCTCCTGAAGGAGTGTCCATGCTGTGTTGTAATTTTCTTCTGTTAGAGTAAGATGAATTATGAGTTTGGCAGCCTCCCCCGATAAATTGGTTTTTAGATACCACATTTTTTGGACATTCGGAAGAGCCTCCTTGTCTACCATCTCTGAGAAAAGTTCATACAATTGACGCCACTTTAAACAGTCACCATTTAATTAAGGAATTGTTACCTTTGGGAGTGGCAATGGACTGTGTAATCTCATGTCACTTTCCAGTTGTGGAGTAAGAGCTACACCCTTATTGCATTTGTCTATTAGAACTGCAAGTTTAATAAAATTATGTTGAACCAAGTCTTCCAGGTCATCGTATTTATCTTGATGTAGTCCCACTTTTAAAGGTTCTTCCGTCTGTTGCCATATGTTGTCATATAAATCTTGAACTTGAGTCCATAAACTTTTTACGATATCTGATTTGAGTTGATAAAACTGTTTTGGCTGATCTGCTTCCATTGATTCCAAGCCGTGAAGCAGACGAGTAAGCGATGTCATACGAGCAATTATCTTTCTAGCTAGTCCGTGAATTGGTTCCTCTTTTGCGTCATCCTGGTTTATTGACAATTCTTCTGGCATTTTTTCTCTTACGGTTGGCACAAACAATTATTCGTCACAATGTGGAAAATTTAATTCATTCGAATTAATATCATTCACAAACAAGTAAGAGCACTATATTCGGCTGTGCCGAATCTTTTATACCCACCACCAGTTTTCCCTTCTTTTGTACCTAGGGTTTTTTTCCCCAAAATTTTTGTTTCCCGTAAAAGCGAGATTTATTTTTTAATATCCCGGGATCCCGCAGCAAAACAAATAAAAGGTAAATTTGTTTTTAATTAAAAAAAATCTTTTTATTAAAAAGCATAAAATAGTTTATAATGTAAAAAAAAACTTCAAAACTATAAAAATCAATAAAGAAATTTGAATTTAATATATAAATTGAGTAAAATATATTTTTTTTTAAATATTATTCTCTAGATACGAGATCAAATACGAGCACAAAAAAACAATAATACAAGTACTTCAGCTATTAGATCAAAAATAAAATCAATAGAATTCAATTTCAATATAAACAATATAAACATATGCTTTCGAATCGTAGCCAGCTTTTTTATTTCCCGGGATCCCGAAAAATAATCCGTGAAATCGGGAAGATCAAATAACTAAAATTCCCGGGAAATAACCCAATTTATAGCACAAAATGTATTTGTTTGTTATTAACAGTTATCGCTATGCAATAATCTCTTTATACTAAAATATGTATCACTTTCTTTGTATATCTTCGATATGCTAGTAAAATGTTTAGTCTTTCAATGAAAGTGGGCGTTAAAGTAGGCATGTTGAAGTTGTTTCTACTAATGAATGTTACCTAAATTTTCTGGCATAACAATAACATTGACTAGAAAGAAATATGTAGCAAATTTCATCATCATACCTCCAATTTTGTCGGTTTTTTGAGCTTTTAAATTTCATTCACACTAGATAACGTTAAAAATGGTCGTAATAGGAGGCGTGTCAAAGATGTTGTAGCCTTTCAATGAACGTTGGCATTAAAGAAGGCATGTTGAAGTTGTTTCTACTAATGAATGCAACTAAGATGTTTCAATATAGTCCTTTATAATTCCAAAATCTTTATTCATAGAGAAATTATATGAATTTTAGATAAACCGTTATATGGGAGGTAGGCGTTAAAGTGGGCGTGTCACCTAAATTTTCCGGCATAACAATGACATTGACAGAAGGATATCTGTAGCAAATTTCATTATCGTAGCTCTTATTTTGTCGGTTTTATGAACTTTTAAATTTCATTAACAGTGGATAACGTGATAAGTGGGCGTAATAGTAGGCGTGTCGAAATTATTTTTAATAATGAATGGAATTTAGATGCTTTAATATAGTCCTTTATTATAATAAAATCTTTATTTGTAGAGAAATTATATGAATTTAAGTTTAGACGTTATATGGGATGTGGGCGTAAAAGTGGGCGTGTCACATTTATTTTCCGTTAGAACAAAGCATTTGACCAAAAAGGCATGTGTGAAAATTTCAGAGTCGTAAATCCAATTTTGTTGCTTTTATGACGTTTTTGTTTTTAAATATACCGAAAAATACACTGTGCGGTATAAATTTTCGTACATTTTGATCGATAACTCCTTTCCTAATGCATAGATTTAGGTAATTTTCGGGGAAAATATTGTTTTTACTCAGGAAATATATATTTGAAGTTTCATGAGTCTACATTAATGCGTTTGGACACAATTCCATTTTATTCTATGTTCGAAGGACACGGTTTTTTCGACCTACTCTTGCTTTACGAGCTATAACTCTCTTCCTAATATTCCGATTTAGCCCATTTTCAATACCAAACAAACCTTGTCTATAAGAAAGATTCTGGCAAAATTTTAGCCCCCTAGCTTTTTCGGTGCGACCTCTATCGTGCTTTCAACAGACGGACGGACATAGCTAGATCGTCATAAAATCAAACCCCGATTCAGAATATATATACTTTATGGGGTCTAAAATGGATATTTCGATGTGTTACAAACGGAATGACAAAATGAATATACCCGCACCACTTTTTTTGTGGCGGGTATAAAAATATCTATTCTAATGATTTGCGTGCTATGGACATTACACATAACTTGACCACCAAAATGCAGAAACTAGCGATCAAGAAGACTTCGAAGGTTTCACTACAGCAGATGAAAATTTATCAAATGACACAAGTTATAAAGCTGAACAACCACAAGTTTTAAGGAACAAGTAAGAGCACTATATTCGGCTGTGCCGAATCTTTTATACCCACCACCAGTTTACCGTTCTTTTGTAGCTAGGGTTTTGTTCCCGAAAATTTTTGTTTCCCGGAAATGCGAGATTTATTTTTAATTATCCCGGGATCCCGCAGGAAAATAAATAAAAAGTAAATTTGTTTTTAATTAAAAAAAAACTTTTTATCAAAAAGCATAAAATAGTTTATAATGTAAAAAAAAACAAGTAAGGGCACTATATTCGGCTGTGCCGAATCTTTTATAACCACCACCAATTTTGTGTACATTTAAAGCACAATATTTATTATTTTGTTAATCATTATGGAATAATCTCTTTATAATAAAATATGTACCACTTTCTTTGCAGAGGGTGGTTAAATTTTAAGGACCCATGTTGAAGGTGAACTACACCTAGTCCTTAAATTTGTTTTCTGAATTTCATTTGACATTTCTCAATCTCAAACTTACTCAATTTGATCCGTGGAAAGATACGCCAATGAGCAATGCTTTAAAGTTATTCAGTTATTCAGGTTTTTTATAAAAATTGGCGTTCAAATCAAAATGCATTTTGTGCACTTCGTAATTCTTTTGATCAACATAATCGTTCAAATTCGTCCATAATCGGGAGAATTGTAAAAAATATTTAAATTTCTGCAAAACAGGTCTGTATAAAATGTTAGAAAATCTGTGAATGCCTTCTTAGTTCGTTGAATGGGAACCATTGCTGTTTTTTGCGATAGTGTGCCAAAGAGCAGCCAACCTCGACTCATCATCATGCCCAACAATTGAGCATCAACATTGTCATTAAAAATTTTGACCATCAAATAGAGGAGTGGCGCCAAGGATGGGGGGACCATTTGGCCGATATTTTGTTAAATACGCAATTGAACCATACAAATATTATCATTACCAAAAGATGTAATAATAATTTCCTAAATAATTTGTGTTTTATTTAAATTCAACATCGACCCTTAAAATTTAACCACCCTTTATACTTCGATATGCTACTAAAATGCTTTTGTAAATGTAGTCTTTCAATGAAAGTGGGCGTTAAAGTAGGCGTGTCAATAAAGTTTCTGCTAATAAATACAACTTAGATATTTCAATATAGTCCTTTATTTTCCCAAAAACTTTGTCAATAGAGAAATTACATGAATTTAAGATAAACCGTTATATGGGAGGTAGGCGTTAAAGTGGGCGTGTCACCTAAACTTTTCGGCACAACAACTACATTGATTAGAAGGATATATGTAGCAAATTTCATCATACCTCTAATTTTGTCGGTTTTATGAGTTTTAAATTTCATTAACGGTAGATAACGTGAAAAGTGGGCGTTATAGTAGGCGTGTCAAAGTTGTTTTTGCTAATGAGTACAACTAAGGTATTTCAATATAGTCCTTTATTATTCCAAAATCTTTATTAATAGAGAAATTATATGAATTTCAGTTAAACCGTGGGCGTAAAAGTGGGTGTGGCACCCACACAGGCACAGTAATGACATTGCCTAAAAGGATTAACGTAGCAAATTTGATCATCATACCTCTAATTTTGGTGGTTTTATGAGCTTTTTTAATTCATTAACGGTAGATAACGTGATAAGTGGGCGTTATAGTAGGCTTGTCAAAGTTGTTTTTGCGAATGAGTACAACTTAGATGTTTCAATATAGCCCTTTATTATTCCAAAATCTTTATTAATAGAGAAATTATATGAATTTTAGGTAAAACGTTATATGGGAGGTGGGCGTAAAAGTGGGCGTGGCTCATTGATTTTCCGTTACAAAAAAGCCTCTCACCAAAAAGCCATGTGTGTAAAATTTCAGAGTAGTACATCCAATTTTGCTGCTTTTATGACGTTTATGTTTTTAAATATACCGAAAAATACACTGTGCGGTATAAATTTTCGTACATTTTGATCGATAACTCCTTTCCTAATGCATTGATTTAGATAATTTTCAGGAAAAAAAATTGTTTTTACTCAGGAAATATATATTCGAAGTTTCATGAGTCTACGTTAATGCGTTTGGACACAATTCCATTTTATTCGATGTTCGAAGGACACGGTTTTTTCGACCTACTCTTGCTTTTCGAGCTATGACTCTCTTCCTAATATTCCGATTTAGCCCATTTTCAATACAAACCTTGTCTATAAGAAAGATTCTGGCAAAATTTGAGCCCCCTAGCTTTTTCGGTGCGACCTCTATCGTGCTTTCAACAGACGGACATAGCTAGATCGTCATCAAACCCAGATTAAAAATATATATACTTTATGGGGTATAAAATGGATATTTCAATGTGTTACAAACGAAATGACAAAATGAATATACCCCCACCATTTTTTTTGGTGGTGGGTATAGAAACTTCAAAACTATAAAAATCAATAAAGAAACTTAAATTTAAAATATAAATTGAGTAAAAATATTTTTAATTGAAAAAAATATTATTCACTAGATACGAGATCAAATATGAGCACAAAAAAACAAAACTACAGGTACTTCAGCTATAAGATCAAAAATAAAATCATTAGAATTCAATTTCAATATAAACAATGTATTTGTTTGTTATTAACAGTAATCGCTATGCAAAAATCTCTTTACACTAAAATATGTATCACTTTCTTTGTATAACTTCGATTTGCTAGTAAAATGTTTTCGTAAATTTAGTCTTTCAATGAATATTTATTACCTTAACTCATCCGCCACCGGAACCGGTGACTTTTAGGAATAAGGTCAGAACAGACTGGCCAAATTTTAGGTTAAGTCTTCAACATAAACTCGAAACTTATCCGGAAACGGGTGTAAATCTGGACACGATAGATTCGATGGTGGGAAGACTGACTGCCGATTTTAAGGAAACTTTTGAGGAGCATTGTCCACTCCGACAAAGGCGAACCCCAAGAGAAAAGCCCTGGATGACAGGTGAACTGATTAATCTTAGGAAAGAAACCCGAAGGCTATTTAACAGAGCCTATCGAAATAAACAATCAGTGTACTGGGACGATTACAGTGAAAAGCTCAGAATATACAACAAAGCAATAACAATCGCGAAACGCAGATCCTGGAGGCTTTTTTGCAATCAGGTGGACAGCGTGAATAACGTTTCTAGAATTAAGAAATTCCTATCGAAAACCCACACCCAACCGGAAACCCTCGTTGACTCGAACGGGAAAAGGTCGGAGACGATGGAGGAGAGACTAGGAATACTGATAGAGGCACACTTCCAAACGGAAATGGCGGATGACGGAGAAATTCCCCACCCCCATGATGGTAGTGCCACGACGGATTTAATTATAACCGCAAAGATGGTCAGAGAGGCGGTAAATAGTTTCTTGCCATATAAGGCACCAGGGCCGGACGGTATTTTTCCGGCTCTCCTACAAAGAAGCATGGACCTAATCGATATAAGGCTGGCGAACATTTTTACTACTCGCCTAAAATATGCGTATACCCCTGTGGAATGGAGGGAGGCGAGAGTCGTTTTCATACCTAAACCAGGGAAGGAAAATTACACAAATTCTAAAGCTTATAGACCCATAAGCTTAACATCATTCTTATTGAAAACCATGGAGCGTATCGTCGATGGAATGGTCACAAGACGATTACCAGGCGATTCAATGAAATTCGGACAACACGCCTATATCAAGGGCAGATCTACTGAGACTGCTCTTCAGGAAGTTGTTTATCATCTATAAAGATCCTTCGACCTGGGTGTGTATATCATGGGCGTATTCATAGACATAGAAGGAGCTTTCAATAACGTCATGACCTCGAGTCTTATCGGTTCCTTGGAAAACTTAGGGTTAAGCCATGTCTTAATTGCATGGATAAGCAATATGTTAAGGAACAAATGGATAAATTGTGAGGCAAATGGAGTAAGAAGAAGGGACAAAGTATGTCGAGGAACCCCGCAGGGAGGTATTTTATCTCCATTATTATGGGTAACTACCATACATAGTCTACTGAGGATTCTATCGAACGAGGGATTCAAGCCTATCTGTTACGCAGATGATGTTGCGATACTGATCAGGGGGACGAATCCAAATTCTTTATGTATGAGAGCAATGGAGGCTTTTAATATATCCTATAAATGGGCAAAGGAGCGAGGGCTCAATGTCAACCCGGAAAAGACTGAAATCTATTTGTTTACGAGAAAGAGGAAGATACCGATGCATAGCTATCCCATCTTTCGGAATAAGACAATTAAGATTGATAAGAAGGTCAAATACCTAGGAATAGTACTTGATTGGAGACTATCCTGGAAGGACCACATTGAATGTAAAGTGGAGAAAGCTCAAAGAATATGGGCCCTCTGCAGAAGAGTGATTGGCTCAAAATGGGGCTTAAGCCCAAGGATGACACATTGGCTATATACGAGTGTACTGCGGCCTACAATTACGTACGCTTCGTTAGTGTGGTGGACATCCTTAGAGAAGAAGGTGAATATAAAACCTCTTCAAAAGATTCAGAGACAGTGCTGCATTAGTATTTGCGGCGCCATGAGGACCACATCGACAATGGCCATTGAGAATATATTATCCTTTGGCCTATTGAGAGATTGATATAAGAGAACATAAGACCAGATACCAAAGAATAACGGATATCTTACCGATGGGAAATATTACGGAATTAACATGTGATAAAATCCCGATGAGATATGAGAATACTAACTGCATCACCATTATACCGGAAGAGGGAGAATGGGATGAGATAATCAGGATGGGAAACACCCACGGAATCGATCTTTACACAGACGGTTCAAAGATTGGTGACCAAACTGGAATGGGCTTATACGACATAAGCCGAAATAGAAGCAAATACTTCCGTCTACCAGATCACAACACTATTTTTCAGGCTGAGATCATGGCGATTACGAAAGGAATTAAATGGATAAAGGAAACGAATAGCGAAACCCCGATTCGTATCTTTACGGATAGCCAATCAGTGATTAAGACATTGAGAAAGGAGAAAGTTGAATCCCGGAACGTTTTGCAATGCAAGAGATAAACTCATATGCAAATTGTGAACATCTGGAGATAACATGGATACCAAGCCATCACGGGCTGATCGGAAACGAGAAAGCCGACAAATTATCCAAAATGGGAGCTCTTCTGAGTAATATTACTTTCGAGAACGCCAAACCCCTTAAACGATTTAAGGATGAACTTAAACGTTGGGCGATGGAGGAACATGTCAGAAAATGGCAAAGCACTGATGTCGGTAAGGTGACAAGAACACTCTGGGGTGACCCAAATCTTGGGAAATCAAAGGAGATTCTGAGACTAAGTAGACCTACACTTAGGAAACTAACCGGTGTAATTACAGGTCATACGGAGTTGAGAACTCATCTAGCTCGCATGAGATTATCTGAGGAGACAACATGTAGAGCATGCGAGGAAGAGGATGAGACTCTGGTACACTACCTCTGTCATTGTCCTGCGTTTGGGCATATTAGGCGCAAAAATTTTACAGTGGATAATATGCCGAACTTGGAATACCTGAGGAACTCGAACTGGAGATCCATAAGGCGTTACATTGAGGGGACTGGGTTCTTGGACTAGTCCGTTATTTATGGGAAATAATGTTTATGGTTTTTGTTTGGGAATTCCGTTTTCCATATGGAGCGCACAACATGCCAACTGGGCATAAGTGCATACCTGTCATGGGTTTGGGCTTTTATACCCCTTCTTTTCAACCTAACCTAATACAAAACTTCTCGGACGTGACTGTACGTTTCGATATTACTTGAAGATGATTAATTTTTACTTTAACACAAAATTGATCGGTTTGAGGCATCCCGTATAATCCCAATGTTTTTATTGTTTTGCTAATATTGTCATTAAAATCTAAGTTGACCTCCCGATCACTATCTGGTATATCTTTCAGTAATCTTGAAGTACACCATTTTCTTAGATTGAAACCATGTTTTTTCAAAATAGTTATTAGTTCCTTTTGAGTCTGAACCGTTGTAGTTAGATTATCAGAACCACCAAGACCGTCATCCATATAAAAATTTTCTTTTAGCATTTGCGATCCAAGTGGATAACGCTCCATGTTTTCTTCTGCAATTCTCTGTAAGCATTTTGTAGCCAAATAAGGAGCTGATCGTGTAACGTATGTTACCGTATTAAGCTTATAATAATTAATTGGTGATGACGGATTTTCTCTCCATATGATCAACTGATATTGATGGTTGTCTGAACTGATTAATATCTGTCTATAAATTTTTTCGATGTCTGTTGTAAAGACAAATTTAGGTATACGAAAACGAAACAAAATCGAAAACAATTCACTTTGAATAGTTGGTCCAGTATACATTAAGTCATTTAGAGAATAGCCTGTTGACGTTTTTGCAGAAGCGTCGAAAACTACTCTAAGTTTTGTTGAAGTGCTGTCAGGTTTTAGGACACAATGATTTGGAATAAAGTATTTTGGATTCGATATTTTATTTAAGTTGACCTTTTGCATATGTCCTAAATTTTCATATTCTCTCATGAATTGAATGTACTGGTTTTGAATATCTGTATTTTTCTGTAGCCGTTGCTCGAGACTAATGAATCTATTGTATGCCGTTCGATGAGAGTGGCCCAAAGCTTTTGTATTTTCACTAAACGAAAGTTTAACAATAAAACGACCACTTAAGTCCATTTGAACGTGCGGACTGAAATGAGATTCACACAGATTTTCTGATGGAGACATTATTTTCTCATTTGATTCTACTTCATCGAGTTTCCATAGTTGTTCGATCGCTTGTTCTAATGAGGTTTCCTTGTCAAAAACCGCACATGTTAACGTTGCAGATGGGAGATCAATTGTGGGTTGTTTGAATAAGCCGCGTATAATCCAACCCAGAGAAGTATTTTGAAGGATAGGGTGATCGTTCTTGAGTTTTATTGTACCAGGTTGTATAAGACTAAAGTAAAACTCTGCACCGAGAAGGATATCAATTTTTCCTTGTGTGTTGAAATTGGGGTCTGCTAAGTGAACGTCCTATGGAATTTTCCAATTAGAAACATCCAAATTATGATTTGGCTGTGCAGGTATAATTGTTGGTAAAACAACGGATTCCAAGTCAGTTGAAAACTCCCGATTACGAGACATAATTTTCATATTTACGCGATGAGACGCCTTTTTTTGAATCTTTCCAACTCCGTCAATAGACAAAGCGGTCTCTGTTGTTCTAAGTAATAATCTTTTTACGAGCCTCACAGTCACAATATTCACTTGTGAGCCTGAGTCTAGTACGGCCCTAAATTCGTCTGAAATGCCATTTGCTGCCTTAATAATAACCCTTGCTGTGGCTAAAATTACGTTTTTCTTGTCTTTTGCTGATGCTGAGGAGACTGCGGCTGTATTGGCTGATGTAACATCGTGCCTTGTGAATGCCCCTTGCTTTGGAGCTTCAGATTTTTTTGATAGATGTAGTACCGTGTTGTGCTTGTTATTACATTTTTTACAGTTGCCATAAGTACAGTTCTTAGCTAAATGATCAGACTGAAAACAGTTCACACATAGTTTCTGTTGTTGAACCCATTTGAGCCTTTCAGTTTCTGACATTGCCATGAATTGCTTGCAATGATAAATGCGGTGTTTACTATTGTTGCATAGTTTGCAATTGTTATTCTCCACTGATGCTATGGAAGAAACAACCTTGCTTGAACCTTGATGAGCAATTAATGTTTTCCCAATCGACTCCATTGATTCAAATTGCAGCTCTAAAAATGTGAATAATTCTTTTATAGTAGGAACCTCCTTCGGTTTTGATAAGGATTGCATAAACCGAATGTATAGATTGTGGTCCAATTTTTTCATCATTATTTGAATTAGTATGGCATCCCAAGTGGATCTGTCGATATTTAAGTTGTTAAGTGCTAACATGCATTCTTTTGTTGTATCATGAAGAGCCTTGATTGATGCAGTAGATAATGTTCCCTTTGGTTGATTCAGATTCTTTCTACTAGCGTGGCTACAGGAACCCTCTTATTGTTATAACGCTCCTGAAGGAGTGTCCATGCTGTGTTGTAATTTTCTTCTGTTAGAGTAAGATGAATTATGAGTTTGGCAGCCTCCCCCGATAAATTGGTTTTTAGATACCACATTTTTTGGACATTCGGAAGAGCCTCCTTGTCTACCATCTCTGAGAAAAGTTCATAGAATTGACGCCACTTTAAACAGTCACCATTTAATTAAGGAATTGTTACCTTTGAGAGTGGCAATGAACTGTGTAATCTCATGTCACTTTCCAGTTGTGGAGTAAGAGCTACACCCTTATTGCATTTGTCTGTTAGAACTGCAAGTTTAATAAAATTATGTTGAACCAAGTCTTCCAGGTCATCGTATTTATCTTGATGTAGTCCCACTTTTAAAGAATCTTCCGTCTGTTGCCATATGTTGTCATATAAATCTTGAACTTGAGTCCATAAACTTTTTACGATATCTGATTTGAGTTGATAAAACTGTTTTGGCTGATCTGCTTCCATTGATTCCAAGCCGTGAAGCAGACGAGTAAGCGATGTCATACGAGCAATTATCTTTCTAGCTAGTCCGTGAATTGGTTCCTCTTTTGCGTCATCCTGGTTTATTGACAATTCTTCTGGCATTTTTTCTCTTACGGTTGGCACTGGTTTGTTGGTTAAAGGCGTCAGTTTCTCTATTTGTAACTCAATTATTCCATTGTAGAGCTGTATTTTTCACCAGTTACTTTGTATAGCTCCGTTGTAATATAAGGATCGTGTTCTGATAAAGTGGCATCACTACGAATTCTATTCTCAGTTTTGTTAAATTCCTGCCATAGGTAACTGAGTTCATTCCGTTTGCTTTGATAAAATTCCTCAGTTCTTCTGTCAAGTGGAGCCTTTTTAATAATTGAAATGATTTTCTCAATATTACTGGCCCTTACTTCCTGCTGTGCTATAAGGTCTTGAATGTTTGCCATTGTGAGCTGATTGCGCTATTTAAAGTTTCTGTTGTTTCCTTTTGATTTGTCAAGGCCTTTAACACTCGTAAGGAGTTTAATTTTATATTGTAGAAACACTGATGAGATGAAACTTCAAAATTTTAAAGTGTTGTCAGTGAAGTGAAGAGTTTTTTTTTTTTTGGAAGATTGTGTAATTCAAGGCGCGTTTTTATAAACTTTAAGACTTCTTTACCGCTTACAAATTTATAAAAATGTCTGGAACTAGGGGTCACCAAATGCTTATTTACGAAAGGATTTGGTGGGATCAATTCAAACACATAAATTTGAATTGGCACTAAATTGCACAATATTCCTTGCAAGTGCTTGGGACTTGAAGGAAGCCGTCAGATTAAAACAAATTGTTTTGCTTACTAAAAAGACGACTGATTGATCTTTATTTTTTACTTTCTTTTATATAAAATTAATTAATAATAAAATGCTTAGCTTAAGAATAATAACAAATGAATAATAAAATAATAAAATTGCTTATTTAACAGAAAACAAATTACCTAATTTTTAAGTGGTGTAAATGAACTTTATATCTATATATATAAGAGTGAAACTCTGTGTGTGTGTGTATGTTAGCTATAGACTCCGAAACTGTAAAACCGATCGGACTCAAACTTTGGCAAGTTGTTGTACACATACCAGGGAGTGTTTATGGGTGGAAAAAAGTGGGCGGGGCCACGCCCATAAAAAAAGGTATCATTTTGAGGTACTTGCACTTGACCGATTTTTCTGAAACTTTGCACACATATCGAGCTGCCATGACTAAATAATTTCGTGATAAGAAAAGTGGGCGGGGCCACGCCCCTAAAAAAGTTTTAATGTTGAGGTACTTCCACTGGACCGATTTTTCTGAAACTTTGCACACATACTAAGCTGTCATAACCATATAATTTCGTGATTATAAAAGTGGGCAGGGCCACGCCCATAAAAAAAGTTATAATTATGAGGTACTTGCACCAGACCGATTTTTCTATAACTTTGCACACATATCGAGCTGTCATGACTAAATAATTTCGTGATTAGAAAAGTGGGCAGTGCCACGCCTATAAAAAAAGGTATCATTTTGAGGTACTTGCACTGGACCGATTATTCTGAAACTTTGCACACATATTGAGCTATTATGACTTTACAATTTCGTGATTAGAAAAGTGGGCAGGGCCACGCCCATAAAAACAATTATAATTTTGAGGTACTTGCACTGGTCCGATTCTTCTGAAACTTTGCACACATATTGAGCTATTATGACTTTACAATTTCGTGATTAGAAAACTGGGCAATGCTACGCCCATAAAAAAAATTATAATTTTTAGGTTTTTGCACTTGATATTCAATTAAGATTCAGAATGCATTTCGATTCATTAAGGGGCGTAGCAACGCGCGCCGGGTTTGGCTAGTATAAAAATAAAACTACTACACTTTTTATGAGCAATGGTTAATGAACTTAAAATGCTGTGTATGCAGTTGCCAAAATAAAATTGACACATAATATTGTGTAAGAAATTGGTTAATGCAAACAAAATAAAAATAATAAGTACATGTACGAATGTATGTAAGTAAACATTAAATAATAAATTAATAAATAAATGAATGTGTGTGTGTGTATGTTCTTAACAAAGACCATCGACCATGAGTTTTTAATAATGGAAGGGACAACGGAGAATCTAGTCTTGGGGTTCGATTTTCTACGGAAACTGGATGTCACTCTCATTTGTGCAGGGCTAGTAGCAAAACTAGGGCCTATCGATAAGCAGTGGGATCTGGAGCAAAAACCAGATATCCAGGTAAGCGACCGACAATTTAAGTCCTTATCACCCCAACAGATCAAACACACCCAGAGACTAAAGCTACTGTACAGTCTCGGATTACTGAATTCCTGGAGGCAGAATTACTAAAATTTCAAAAGATCACCGGCCTTTCCACAGCGGCAACCCACCGGATCAGAATGAAGGATGACCAGCCAATTAAACTTCGCTACGCCCCTCGTAACCCGGCCATGCAGGCTATTATAGACGAGGAAATCAGTAAACTGATAGAAAAGTGCTGTATTGAACCATCCCGAAGTCCGTATAGCTTCCCAATCACGTTAGTGAAGAAGAAAAATGGTAAGTGGCGTACCTGCATGGATTTTCGCCAACTGAATGCCAGATCGGTCCCCGATGCCTACTCTCTACCTCGAATAGATACCATCTTGGACAGATTACTATTGGCAGACTCCCCTGCATAAAGATAGCCGCAAGTACACCGCCTTTGCCGTGAATGGTCGAGGTTTGTTCCAGTGGTGCGTCATGCTGTTTGGGCATTAGATGGGCCAGAAATGGAGCCCCATGCGTTCGCCTACCTTGACGATATTATCGTTATTGGAACAACGTTTGAAGAGCATTAAAGAAATTTAAGAGAAGTATTCCGACGGCTACGTAAGGCAAATTTGCGGATAAATGTCGAAAAATGCGAATTCTTTAAAACCGAAACCAAGTACCTGGGGCATGTGATCACGAGTGATGGGATTAAAACAGATCCCGATAAAATAGCAGCAGTGACTACTATGTTTCCCCCAAACAATGTAAAAGAGGTCCGACGGTTCCTGGGAATTACCTCCTGGTACCGGCGCTTTGTCCCCAATTTTGCCAGAATCGCGCAACCGTTAACACAACTGTTGAAAAAGGGCAAACATTGGAAATGGGTTGACGACCAACAAATAGCGTTCGAGACACTTAAGGATAAATCAACTCAAGCCCCAGTGTTAGCATGTCCCGACTTCACAAAAACATTTGTACTACAAACAGACGCCAGCGACTTTGGGCTCGGCGCAGTGCTAACCCAAGAAATCGACAACGCCGAGCGTGTAATAGCGTATATGCCAGCCGCCATCTAAATAAAGCAGAAACAAATTATTCTGCAACTGAGAAAGAGTGCCTAGCAATCGTGTGGGGCATTCGCAAGATGAGACCCTATCTGGAGGGTTATGAGTTCAAAGTGGTCACCGATCACTTGGCCCTAAAATGGCTGAACTCCATCGAAAACCCAACCGGTCGACTGGCCAGATGGGCGCTAGAGCTTCAACAATATTAATTCTCTATTAGCTACCGGAAAGGTAAGCAGAATATGGTAGCTGATGCGCTATCACGTCAACCGATAGAGAAAGTCAACCTAGCCCAAATAAAACCCACTATTAGCTGCAAATGGCTCGAGAACTGTTGACTGAAAGTGCAACAACATCCGGAAAAATTGGTTGATTATAAGATTGTTAACGACCAGCTATACCGACGAATATCGAGGGAGACGAACAACGATGATTCCACCCCTTGGAAACTTTGCGTAGGTACTCCCTTTCGACTACAGGTGTTGAAGGAAGCACATGAGCAGGTAGCAGGTGGGCACCCCGGAGTCCGCCGAACCATCAACAAAATAGCCAGCCGCTATTACTGGCCGGGCATGGCACGAGATATCAGCCGCTATGTCCGGAAGTGTGAGACGTGTCAACAGTACAAGGTTTCCCAACAGATGCCAGTGGGTAAAATGCTAACGCGCGTGCCTGAGGAACCTTGGTCATTTGTTTGCATGGATTCTGTTGGACCACTACCAAGGACGGGAACCAAGACTTCCAAAAGCCCTTTATGACCAAGTTACAATTGGGACTGGTGCTCGCGAAATGAGTCCAAAAGGACGGGCCCAGGAGTTACAGGAAATCTTCACAATCGTACGCCAAAATGCAAATAAGGCTTCACAGCGACAGAAACACCATTATAATTTACGACGCTGCCAGTGGAAGCCGAAGATATCTGAAAAGGTCTGGGTCCGACAGCACCCCTTGTCGAAAGCGTCGGACAAATTCGCGGCTAAACTGGCACCGAAGTTCGGTGGAACCTATGTAGTCAGGGGATTTGTATCTCCTGTTATAGTAGAGATTAGTAGAGTAGATAGTAGTGAAGTGAGCACTGCACATCTTAGTGAACTAAAACCATACCTACCACAATAGCGCTAACCTCTTCTTTTCCTCTCTCTACTGTAGAATTATCAAAACCAATAATCATAAACATTAGACGTCACCATGAGCGAAGACCAAAAAATATTCGAAGATTCCCGGAAGAAGTTTAGGCAAAACCTAGAAAAAGAGAAAGCGAAAATCCGGCGTATGATTTTTATAGACGAAGACGACATACCCGTACTAGCCGCAACCAGGCAAGCCAGCCCAGAAATAGCCGTTCACGCACGCGTTCCCGTCGAACTCAACGCACACCGTCTGCTAAACATCCATCACCCAAACTACCAAAAAAGACCGCATCTTATGATCGAATGTCTACGCAATCATTGGCAGAAACATCCCCACCAGCTCCCGCGTGCTTACCGGAAGAGGTACCCGCACCACCACCTCTTTTTAGGCCATTCTAGAAGAACTCCAACGCGCTCTCTTTGGATTCGACGATACAACGGTCGATTTACGTGCGCCTACACCACCACCACCCCCCCGTCACCGTCATCGCTTGACTGGGAAAATTAAAACTTTAGACCACTAACAACCCCTCGTCGACCAATGCTCCGTTCATTCGAGGTAAAGGATAGACAGTTTTGTCACTTGGGATGGCGTTGCTATGAACGAGCCTGGACAGCCCGAATTTTAATTCCAGAAACCAATACCCCACCTGCAATTGAGAATCAGCCATCATCACAACCAGTTCCATCACACATCACACCACCCTGAAAGAGACAAACTACCATGCGCGCAGAAAGCGACGCCCCGACTGCAAATCATATAACTCCCGGCCGAGGTTGGTTAAATGCGACTGAGGACCCAACCAACTCTACCTTCGAATGCAGACCCGTCACTACCTCGTACGAGGAAGGCTTGCGAACACCTGTACGAGAGATAGCACCGGATGCGTCACCTTTATTGTCTCTATCACCACCCTCGTTATCATCATTATCCACATCCCCGAAGTTATCGACCGAGCCACCATCACCGCCTACATTTCAAGAAACACAATCTACATCTTCAGCACCATCTACACCTTCGTCACCATCCACATCTTCAGCACCATCTACATCTTCGTCACCATCTACATCTTCAGCACCATCTACATCTTCGTCACCATCTACATCTGTATCTTCATCAAATCCAATAGACACTGCCGCCACGACTGTCAGCGCCCCTCACAAACCGACATCACCACGGTTTACAAATACAGGACCACCGGCCTCTGGTCCTCGAGAGATACCGCTTTTGCACCGACTTAGTAGTAGAAACACACCCCAAGCGCTAAGACTCCTTAAGATCATAGACAGCAATCGTTATCGCATACTAATTGCTCGAAGTGGTCACGTCTAAATACTTCTACTAAATACTTGAAGGGGGAGGGGTGGTGTAACGACAAAAGTCGCCCGGCTTCTTTTTGCCTCCACAAAATTATGAATTTATTTATTATTTATTTTATGAATTTAACAATTATCCTAATGTGAAATTAAATGAATTTGTTTTTTTTTTTTTTTTATTAATTCATTAATAAAATAATTATTATTAATTTACACCTAATTTAGTAGTAAAAGTATTTATATTTTTATATTTTTATATTTAGTATTAAGCATATAATGAATTTTTAAATTTAAGTTTAAAATTAACGGATCACCTGTAAAGTAATAAAAACCTACGCTAAGAAACAACATTGAAAATCTACCACCATTCACCATACAATAACATGTGTTGTATGTTGAATTGTGTGCCAATGCATCAGTATGTGTGTGTATGTATTAGCTTGTGTACTTAGCCATGGTACAATTATCAGGTAGCCTCACTAAAACAGCTGTTTTTTTTCTCTACCTTAAGGTTTAACTAAAATGTCAAATTTTGTTTATGTATGTGTAAATATTGTGTACGTATATATCATGGTACAATCATCAGGTAGCCTCAGTTTTGCAACAACAAAATTCTACATGTATTTTGTTGTTGGAAAACGACGACTTAAATGTCAAAAAGCATATGTGTGTGCGTGTTTTTTTGGGGTGCGTTGGTTGTTCCGCTTCAATAACAGATACCGACGGCGTTGTAAGAACTAGCGTCAAGGTGTTGGTTTTCCACCTTGATAATAGATATCAGCTGCGATGTGAGTGAGGACAGACTAGGACGTTGGCTTTCCGCTCTGCAATGACGCCTCACTAGCACGGCGAGAGTAGAGGTAGACCTTTGGACGTTGGTTTTCCGTCTAGAGGAAGATCTCTACTGACACATCCCCGCTGTGGTGGCAGTGAGGTTGGTCAGCTGGCTACAGCCAATCAACCCCTCTGTGATCTTGGTACGAGGGGACCGTGTGGGGGTAAATCCCGTTGAGGCGGTATTAGTGCTGGACAGCTGGTCACAGCAATTTAGCAAAAGTGCCGTCGAAGACGAGGGTGTCACAAGATCCCGTATCAACTCTCGTTTACGCAGTCACCCTGATACTCTACAAGACAACCGAGCGTTTACTGCCGCAGTAGACGTCACTGTCACAGCGACTAACACTAGTTAATGTTATTGTATATTAGATTTGTTTTTTTTTTTGAGTATTTCAATAAATTGTTTAATAATAGAATAATAACCAATCTTTTTTTCTTTATCTGTGGACGACAACGACCCTGGACACCGCTGAGCTCTACCCCGGCAACCAGCTGAAACGTCGTTACATCATATTTCTCTATGAATAAAAATTTTAGAATAATAAAGGACTATATTGAAATATCTAAGTTGTATTCATTAGCAGAAATAACTTTAACACGCCTACTATAACGCCCACTTTTCACGTTATCTACTGTTAATGAAATTTAAAAGCTCATAAAACCGATCAATTTAGAGGTATGATGATGAAATTTGCTACATATATCCTTCTAATCAATGTCATTGTTATGTCAGAAAATTTAGGTGACACGCCCACTTTAACGCCTACCTTCCATATAACGGTTTATCTTAAATTCATGTAATTTCTCTATTGAAAAAAATTTTAGAAAAATAAAGGACTATATTGAAATACCTAAGTTGTATTTATTAGCAGAAACTTTATTGACACGCCTACTTTAATGCCCACTTTTATTGAAAGACTAAATTTATGAAAAGATTTTACTAGCATATCGAAGTTATAAAGGGTGATTGAATTTTAAGGGCCGATGTTGATTTTGAATAAAACACAATTTACTTAAGAAATTATCGTCATTTCTTTTTATTATTATAATATTGATATGGTTCAATTATGTATGGAACAAAATATCGGCCAAATGGCGCCCCCAACTTCGGCGGCACACCTCGATCCGATGGTCCAAATTTTCAATGACAATGTTGATGCTCAATTGTTGGGCACGATGATGAGTCGAGGTTGACTGCTCTTTTGCCACACTATCGCGAAAAACAGCAATGTTTCCTATTCAACGAACTAAAAAGGCATTCACAGATGTTCTCACATTTTATACAGACCTGTTTTGCTGAAATTTAAATATTTTTTACAATTCTCCCGATTGTGGACGAATTTGAACGATTATGTTGACCAAAAACTCACAAAGTGCACAAAATGCATTTCGATTAGAACGCCCATTTTCATAAAAACCTGAATAATTTTAACGCATTGCTTGATTGCGTATCTTTTCAAGGTTCAAATTGAGTTAGTTTGAAATTTAGAAATGTCAAATGAAATGCAAGAAAAAACTTGACGTTTAGGTGTGGTTAACTTAAATTTAACACCCTCTACAAAGAAAGTGATACATATTTTATTACAAAGAGATTATTCCAAAGAAAGTGGTACATATTTTATTAAAAATAGATTATTCAATAGCGATTAACAAGAAAACAGATATTGAGCTTTAAATGTACACAAAATTGGTGGTGGGTACAAAATATTCGGCACAGCCGAATATAGTGCTCTTACATGTTTTTATTATATACTAATCTAATTATTTAACAAATAAATAAAAAATAAAATTTTTAAAATTTCTATAGCAACAAAATGATTTTATTCCTGAGGCTAATATATTGTTGAAAATAGAGTATCGAAGGTATGAAAGCCTTATTAGCTATATTACATACCGTTGGAAAAGCTTATTTATCTCATTTCTTAGTATGTTTCATTTATAAGGTTTTAGAAGCGCTTGCACAAAAATAGGAAATAATTGATAATAGTGCATAAAAAAATCTTTATACTGAGTGACAAAATATTTTTTTTATAGGTATCCCACTCCCATCCACTAAGCGACCTTAAAGCTCTTAAAGGAAAAGCTCTAAGCTTTCTTTTAAGCAAAAAAAAAGTCCCATTTAAAAAAAATAAATACTTTTGAAAAAAACATTAAAAAAATTTTTTTTTAATTTTTTTTTTGAAAGATTAAATAAATAGCTATCTAAACTATTTCGAACAAATTTTGCAGAGAGCAATAGGTAATAAGCTACAGGGATGAAAAGAAACACATGCTTGACTTTTTGGCCCCCTATATCTCAGAGTTCTTGACCGATCTTATTAAAAATTTGTATCTGAGCTACTATTCAATAGGACTTTTTTAATAGAGAGAAGAATAGAATAAGAATAGAAATATTTAGAATAGAAGAGAAAGAGAAGTAGACAATTCCATAGTCTCCGGCGGGAATGGAACCCGCAACCCCCAAACAACTGTCCTTTACCGACTAGTCCACAGGGGCACTATATATATACCAACAAAATCAACCAAATCAACAAATTACACTGCTCGACAAAAAATCATTTTTTGTCTTCACGTTAATTAAAACTATGTGGAAAATATGGATTCTGATGCGCTGAATCTGTTGTCGGTTTTTTTCCATCAGATCAGGATTTTTTGTTGTTATTTATTAGTTTACTTTATTGATTTCTTCTCTTTTAATTTATTAGTTTTCAGGAAAAAGTAAAAAAATACGTAATTTAGCTGGAAAAATTAATAGAAGCGTTTTTTTTTAAATCGTGTTTATATACAAAATAAAGTAACTTTTTACATGAAATATTTAGAAGTGGTAAAAATAAAGTTAAAATAATTTGTTTAGAACATTTGCAAAATTTTCGTGTTGAGTGTGTGTTTTAAATCATTTAAAAAATGAGTGGAGATGTTCATACCACTGATGCTAAAAGAAATGTTATCCTTAACTTAAAATCTAATGGCTTATCACCTGGAAAAATATCCGAAATAATGAAGTGTTCTAAACATAAAGTATTTAACGTGAATTACTATACAAAAAATATTGAAACTAGAGGAAGAAAGAGGAAAAGGTTCACGCGTTTTGATAAAATTTTACTACGTCATTCCAAAAAAAACCCCTTTTGAGTCATCTAATGGGCTTAAAAATATACTAGATGCTCCAGTAACAAGCCGTACTATAAGAAACAGGCTCCAAGAGGCTGGACCTATGGGTCGAAGTCCAAGCTCAGTACCTTATTTAAGTAAAAAAAAAAAAATATACAAAACAGACAACACTAAAGTCGCAAAAATTGGAACAACGTGCAGTGGTCTGATGAGACAAAGATAAATTTGTTCGGATCAGAAGAAAAATGTTTTATACGTCGAACTATCAATAAAGGGTTTGATCCAAAATACACAAAAATGACAGTCAAACATGGCGGCGGGTCCCTAATGATATGTGGATGTTTTTTAGCGTCTGGCGTTGGTCCAAACCTAAGAAAAAGCAGAGTATAGAGAAAACGAAATCTGATTTAAACGAAAAAGTTGACCCAATAAACTTTAAGATAACTAATGTTGAAAACAGAGGAAATGGTACTATTGTTATTCAAAGCTTAGATAATGAAGAAAGAGAGAAAATAAAAGAAGCTATACAAAAGGAAATAAGTGAAAATTATGAAGTCAAAGTGCCGAAAAAACCCGAAATGCAATTGTTAATAACGAACATGAATTTTAAATTGCAAGAGAATGATTTGTTGGAAAAATTAAAAAAACAAAATGAAATACTAGAAAATAGCGAAATCGAAATACTAAAAATTTTTGAAACAAAGAAGTATAATAAAGCAGTATTAATTGCAAAAATAAAAATCGATAACGATTCGTATCCGAAAATATTATCAGGTCAAAAGCTTAATGAAGGTTGGGATAGATGTAGAGTTTTTGACGGTACAAGTGTAACACAATGTTATAAATGCCAAGGATACAATCACAAATCATCAGAGTGCAGAAATGAGGAAATATGCTACAAGTGTCACGGTAACCACAAAAGCAAAGATTGCAAAAATGAAACAGTAAACAAATGTGTAAATTGCATAAAAGAAAATAAAAGGCTGAACTTAGGACTTGATGAAAATCATTGTACAAACAACAGGGAATGCCCAGTTTATCAAAATAAACTAACTTTGAAAATGAAAAGAATATGTTTGACAGTTTAACAACCACAGAAAATATATGGAATATACACAAACATTCAAGGACTTTTAAATAACTTCGCCCAGCTGGTAATTATAGTCGAAACCGTTAAACCAGAGTTTATATTGCTCTCTGAAACTCATATTACAAATAACATTGATGAAAAAGAATATGAAATAAAATAATATGATAACTATCCAACAATTTCGAATTCTTCGAAGACTGGAGGTGTAATATTATATATTAAAAAGAATTGGTATATAAATAAAATAAAGGAACATATAGTAGACTCAAAGCATTGGATTAGTGCCTATATGGCTAAACGAGAACATATCTCGTTTATTATAGTAATTGTTTATAGATAACCAAGCTGTTCTAAGTCCGAATTTTGTGATACATTTCAAAAGTTCCTAGATGAAATTTGTGAAAAAATCTGTGATATTTTAATAGCAGGAGATTTTAATATAGACTGGTATAAAGATTTTTATAAAGATAAATTTGAAAGTGTTTTAAATGACAATGGGCTTAAACAAATTATAAGTGAATCAACCGGAATAACGCAAACCTCGAAAACATTAATTAACAAACATTAATAACGAACAATGAATTATTGTCGGCAAAAAATAATATAAACAATAAAATAGCAGACCATGAATGCATAGACATTTTTATTGATTATGAAAGAAATTATCATGAAAAACAAAATAAAGAAATAGAAATTTTTAAATACAATAAAAATAGTTTTAAAAATGAATAATGAATATGTCCATGATATTGAAAAATGTTTTGAAAATACTATACAAAAATTTACAATAAAAAATACAGTAAATGAGAAAATTAACAATAAATGGTTCAATAGCGAACACAGGCTTCTCAAACAAGAAAAAATAAACAAGTACCAAAAAGCTACCATAGAAAACACTAATGCAGCATGGAATAATTATAAATCAATAAGAAACGCTTACAAAGTTAAAATTGAAAATGAAAAGCATAAATACATAAATAATAAAATAAATAACACAAGCAATCAAAAAGAAATGTGGAATCAAATAAAAGAATTAGGGATAAAGAAACCCAGAAGTGTGATAAAATCTGTGATATTTAACCAAATAGAATATAAGGACAACTTAGATATAGCCAATAATTTTAATAATTATTTCGTAAATTGCATTGCTGAAATAAGAAACTCCATTGAAAACGTGCAATATGAAAATAAAATACCTGTGATAGATGTTAAATTTGAATTTCGTGCAATATCCTTATTAGAATTAGAAATTATATGTTAAAATATTAACAAAAAACCTGACTATAAGAAAATATCAAGCAATCTAATATTAGATAACTACTGGGGCATAACTGGCAATATTTTACTCAACGTTATAAATAAATCCTTAAAAACAGGAGTTTTCCCAGAAAATTGGAAGGAATCTTTAATTACGCCAATTGAAAAAGTGAAGAATACTAATATTTGCGAAGAATATCGCCCAATAAATATTCTAAAAACATTTGAAAAAGTTATGGAAAAAGTAGTAAAAATTCAACTCGAAAAATATCTAGAACAGAATAAACTTTTATCGAAATACCAATCAGGTTTCGGAAAAAATTATTCATGTGAAACAGCATTGAATTACACATTTTAATATAAAAATTATACAGGTATGGAATTAAGAACAAAGAACTGAAACGGTTCCAGTCAAATTTAACCAATAGAATGCAAATTACTAGAGTTAATAACGTGGAATCAAGTGCAATAGATAATGGGTATGGAGTACCACAAGGCTCAATATTAGGAGCACTCTTATTTATTATATACATAAATGATATGGAAAAAGTATTGGAGAAGTGTGAAATTATTTTGTATGCAGATGATACATTAATTTTTATGGAAGGAGAAACAGAAAATATATGCTACGATAATCTTTCAAGTGATATGAACAATATTAATAAATGGCTAAAAATGAACAAGTTAAAATTAAACGAAAGTAAAACCAAATTAATGGAGATAAATATGAATTCGAATATAACTTTAAAAATAAATAATATAACAATAGAAAAAGTTAACACTATTAAATATCTGGGTTTTAATATTGACAATGACTTAAAATTTAAAGAACACATTATATACAAATGTAAGAAAATCGGGAGAAAAATCGGTTTTTTTAAACGAATAAGAAATAGTTTATCTAAAATCACGGCAATAAACATATATACTACAATTATTAAACCGTTTTTGGAGTATGGATCAACAGTTTTATACACATGCTGTACAAATACACAACTAACCAGACTACAGAATTTACAAAATAAGGCAATGCGTGCAGATTTGCTTCAGTAACATTTATGCTAAGTGATTTAAAATGGCTTAAAATACACAAAAGACTAGCGCTAAATACAATAAACTTTATTCAAAAAATACAAATTGGAGATGCTCCTGAATATTTGATCGAGCAAACAAGATATGTTGGGGATGTTCAGCCATATAACCTGAGGAATGCTTTAGATTTCAAGATACAACGAGCAGACACCAGTGAGATGCAAAGATCGCTATTTTATAAGGGACTAAGCATTTACAACAAGATGCCAATTGATGTGAAAAATGAAATTAATAACAATATATTTGGAAAAAAATTGTCATATTTTATTAAAAATTTTAATATATAGCAGAGCAAATTTTTCTGCAAAGTTATTAAATGATATGTAATTTTCAAAAATATTAATAAAATCAAGTCTCCGTAATGCAATGACCATCACAATCACCTGACCTTAAACCCATCGAACAACTATGGGGAGTCCTTAAGAATAAGATTGGAATATTTAAATCTAAAAATAAGTAACAAATGTGGAGTAAAATTCAGGAAGCTTGGTATTCCATTTCTCATGATATTTGTGCTAATCTTGTTGGTTCAATGAATTTGTTATCAAAATGAAAGGAGTCTCAACCAAAAATTAAAATAGTATTAGGATTTGATGGAAAAATTTAACACAAACTTTTTTTTCGCAAATATAAAAAGTTTCTATTATTTTTCCCAGGCATATATTAAAAATATACAATTTTTTCAAGAAGAAACCATAATTCACTGATTTTTCTTTATATGTTTAATAGACAATCAAGATACCTTCAAGTTTATGTATATACTTTTTTTTATTTACTTAAAGATAAATAAATACTTAAGGAAATAATAAAAATTTGATGCGTTCAACACTGTATATATACAGCACTGGTCAAAACATTTGGAACTGGAATTGAATTTGTTATTTTCATTGATTTATTTTGTTCAAATAAGACTAAGTTACTAAAATTTATTATTTTTTATAAATTATTTATAAATTCTTCATACATTGTTTTTTGTTAAACAAATAAAAAAATAATAACATTAAATTAACACAAAAATAAAATTAATGATATTGGGTGTATTCAAAATGAAAGTGTTTAAAACATTTGCAACTCTCAGTACTCTTACTCTTTACGAAGTAATTTATACTAGCAAATGCTAGGAAATAACGGTAATTGCAATCATTTTTAGTAATGTGAGATTCAGGCCGTTATATTTAAAAAAAAAGTACTATAATTATTGTTCTTTAATAGTTATGACTAACTGTTGAAAGCGTTAAAATCGTCAGAATAATTTTTGTAAAAATGGCAGCAAACAAATACAATTCCGATTTTAAATTAGAAGTATTAAATGATTTTAGAAATGGACTTTCTCAAAAGGAAATTTCTAAAAAGAACTCTGTTTCAAAATTAACGATTTCGCGCTTTGTTTATAATGGTAACATCAATACAACCAATAAAGGTGGTAGACCCCGTGTTACAACTATAAGAAAAGATCGAAAAATCAAAATTTTGTTTACAAAACACTTCAAAGCAGTTCCCAGAGAAGCTAAAACTGAACTTTTAATAGATGTCAGTCTTTCCACCATTAAAAGAAGGACCCGAGAATATGGTCTTAGAAGTTTCAGATGCACATTTTTGTGTTTGTGGCAGAAAAAAACCAAAAAGCTCGCCTTGATTTTGCACGTACCCATTAAAATTGGACTCAACAGCATTGAAAGAATGTATTGTGGTCAGACGAGTCGAAATTCAACCTCCGGGGATCAGATGGAAGTCAATGTTAGACATAACTGCCACAGTGAAACGCATTGGTAGAAACATTATCGTTTGGGGGTGTTTTTAAAAAAATGGGATTGGCCCAATTCATCGCATCACTAGCACCATGACGCCCACAATCTATAGAGATCTTTTAAGTTATTTTATGCTTCCGTATGCTGAATGGGAAATGCCACTAATAAAAATCTTGTTGTCTCAATGCCTAAGAGGTGTTCAGAAGTTATAAAAAATAATGGCTACACTACCAAATACTGAGCAATAAAATCATTAATTGTATTTTCTGTTAATTACTTAAAGGGTTGCAAGTGTTTTGAACACCTGCATTTTGTATATATCCATTATTATTAATTTTGTTGTTGTTTTAATTTAACGCTATTAATTTTTTTTGGTTGTTTAACACAAAACAATGTATGAAGAATTTACAAAAAATAAATTTTAGTAACTTACGTCTTATTTGAACAAAATAAATCAAAGCAAATAACAAACGCAGTCCCAGTTCCAAATGTTTTGACAAGTACTGTATATATATAGATGTACCTATGTAAAGGTTAATCATCTATTCGTCATGCGAAGTGTCATTTAAGTAAAAGGATTTCCAATTATGAATATGGCTTGTTTAACAAGCGAAGAACGCGTAAAAATAGTTGAAACTTCTACATAAAAATCGTAATGGCATATCTTCATCTTAAAAAAAAAACTTCAAAAAACAAATATTTTACAGGTTATCCAGACTGGCGGTTTCAAAGCGACCAAATGGATAATCCTTTAAAATTTAAAAATATAGTTGACGCCTGGAATACAAGCCGGATACTAGTTGATAATAAATGTAGAGCCAGCAAAGGTAGGTCGTCAGTTAGGTATTTTAATAATTTGGATTTTTGGACAGTGATTAATAATAAACTTACTTGAAAAAGATTAATGCGATATTCTGCGACAGTAATTTTACCCTCAGATCCATTTATAATAGCAAACACCTCTTTAAGTAAGTGTGTTATTACATTTACATCTGAACATTTCATAGATAATAGTTTTAAACTTTCTACTGACTCAAGCCTTGAAATTTCATCTTTAGAATGTAGATGTTGTATTAGAACTTTTCCTAACGATATTGCATATGGACTAAAATCTAAGTTAACTTCCCGAATAATTATCCCTACTGCTTGTAGAACGACTTCTGGATTCCTTAGCATAGAACGTTTCATTGCTGGCAATATTTTTTCTTCAAAAACGTCTTTTGTTACAGAGTTTAATAGTTTTTTACATGCTGAAATCGAGCCTGATTGAGTTTTAGTTTTTGAAGTTATTATTGCTTTAATAAAAGCATCTATTAATATGTCCTTGTAATCAAACATACATTCTGCACCATTTTTGTCCTTTTTTAAAGTAATGAGCACTATAATATATACGACTACATTACTTGATGTGTCCTTTTGCAATAGTATTGAGATATATTTTTCAAGATAGTTATTCTCTAAAATATCCATTAATACGTTATTAGCCAAGTTTATTAATCGATAATTCGAAGAGCTGAGAATAATTTGATAAAGTAGCGATTGGTATTCAATTAAACGAATAATCTCAGTTCTATACACATTTGATTCAACATCCCCATATTTATTTATTAAACTTGTCCACCCCAATGCAATAAGAGCAGCTTTAGATGCTTTTTGTTGGGGAGCATTTGCAAGTTCTTTGCATGATAAAATCTTAAATATTGCCATCATACATTCAATACTTGCATCGTGATGGAATTTAATCAAATCAATAATAAGGTTTCTTACTAATAGTTGAGATTTATTATCCTTATATTTGGTTAATGTCATGGTTAATACTTTGCATATATTTCGTATAGCAACATTATTAATATCTGAAATTACGTTAAATTAACAAAACGAACATATGTAAAGAATGACAATGAATACCGGAAGATATAAAAGCAGACAAACGCTGAAACAATTCCTGCCTATGCTCAACTGAAGTACTTAATAATAGATTAGGTAGATCTTGCAAAAATTTAGAAGTCTGTAAGAAAATTACTAAAATTTGTTAATATATATATATATAAAATAAATATAAAAAAATTTAATTACCTCAATTTCAGAAGCCATTTCACAGAACCACAAACTAATCTGTGTACAGAACTTATCTTAATTTTATTCTTTAAATAAACCCCAACCACACGTGCAATTAGATCACAAACTAATGATTGTCGTGGCAACAAGATAATAGCGTGTGGACTGCAACAATATACTTACTAAAATAACGTTTACACGTGCCACTATGAGTTTTAAAAACAAACAATTACACTCTTCAAACAATTTCTTTCCAAAAAGAGACTTAAAAGTTACTCTACGTCTTGACGAGACATCGATTTGTTTAGACTACAACAAAACGTCGGCAGAGCAACTGTCAAAAAATTGTTCATGTTCTTTGATATGGAGAAAACGTATAAAGAGTATTTTGTTGGTATTTTTATGTATCGTCTCTTTCTTTCATATTCAAAATGCCTTTTAATATCAGACATCGTTGTTCGAACAAATGTTCTGACAACGCTGTTTGAACAAGAACAAAACATCGACAAGAGCGGTCCACACCAGGCAAATTCATGTGCGCACAAAAAATTGTTCGTTGTTCAAACAAATCGATGGCTGGTGTAGACCGTAGGTTACGACAGAAAGAAGAAAATCATCGAATTTGATATCATTTTCTTATCGAATTAGTGTCCTCGTAATACTTATGCTCTAAACACATAGACGACAGCAGACAGCAAGCAGCAATATGTCAAAAATAAAATCCATGTGTTTAAATGAAAACGATTATTTTGACGGCAGCACAGTAGCACGACTGCACAACAGCACTTGCTGCTGCTGCCAACTTAGGCTATTTTCTATTTTGACGGGCAGCAAGAAACAAATATAGTGTTGCCATTATATATATTAAATTGGAAAAATAAGAACAAAAACTTATTTTTAATATTAAACATAAAAGAACATTACAAAAACACAATAAAGAAATAAATTTATGTGTTTTTGTAGTTTTTCGTGATATTTTTACATTTTTTTATCAATAACTTTAATTTTATTCATTATAAAATATACATGCGGCATCCCTGAAATTTGTATTGCTAAACTACACATCAGCTGATTATTATGTTGTTGCTGTCTTCAAAATAATTATGAAGCTGACTTCAGAGCAGCATTTGAAGTTGGCAGCATTTGAAGCCGTGAAGTTCTGAAGTCTGCTGGCGTCTATGTGTTTAGAGCTTTAGGCTATTTTCTATTTTGACGGGCAGCAAGAAACAAATATAGTGTTGCCATTATACATATTAAATTGGAAAAATAAGAACAAAAACTTATTTTTAATATTAAACAGAAAAGAACATTACAAAAACACAATAAAGAAATAAATTTATGTGTTTTTGTAGTTTTTCGTGATATTTTTAAATTTTTTTATCAATAACTTTAATTTTATTCATTATAAAATATACATGCGGCATCCCTGAAATTTGTATTGCTAAACTACACATCAGCTGATTATTATGTTGTTGCTGTCTTCAAAATAATTATGAAGCTGACTTCAGAGCAGCATTTGAAGTTGGCAGCATTTGAAGCCGTGAAGTTGTGAAGTCTGCTGGCGTCTATGTGTTTAGAGCTTTACTAGTTAAGACTTTTTTTTTTGTTTTTTTTTAATTTCGATTACTCCAATGGATGTTCTAGTATACTTGCACTAGACAATTATTTGGCTTGTCAAAAGACAATACTGCCATCACCAATTATTTTTCCATAGCCTCCTCCAGCAACTACCAAACGACCTATACCTTCATATAGGAAGCTGGAATTTCCGAATTCGACTCCTTATCTAAAAATATGCACGTGGTTAATTGATAGTCCGAGTAGCTGTACCTTTGTACAGCTAACCGACTCCACGCAATTAACCATTGCGAGAGTGAGACGTGAAACTCCCGAAGACGGATAAAAAGGACGGTCTGTTTGCCCTTAAGAGATAATGACAATGACGCGCGAGCTCTTGACCCGACCAGAGCTGAATCACGACTGAAGACTATTTCTTGTCTTTCTTAAGGCAGAATTAGTCTTTACTTTCTGTTCCGTTCCGAATCAGCTGACTTCATTCTGTAAATAGAAAATGTGTACAAGAGGTTAGTTGTTCTGTTACTTTCCGTGCCGTTGCGGACGAACCTGTAGAAAATGAATTCAACGTTAAGTGACGGCCATTGAGAGAGAAACAGCTGATATTTAGGTGCCTATATTTTAAAGGTGGCTGCAACATAGAGACTCTGTTTGCTTATAGATGAAATCTGACTCAACAATTTTTTTTTTCATGTACGGACTTTGACGAGAAAAATAAACAAAAAATATAATACGCTTGTGTTTGTAAGATTACCTCGTAAATTAAGGCAGATGATTTTTTACAGAAGAAGTAACCACAAGAATTAAACAACAGAACGGCACGTCACAGAACGACAACAGAAAGTAAAGACTAATGAAGCCTTTAGGCCTATTAACATAATATTCAGATAAATAAATTTAACGTAAAAGTTTACTAACTTTCAGTAAGCTTTAAAGGCCATGACTGACTATCAGATTTAGTCGTTCGATATGTCAAAAATTGTATGTGTGTTCAGAAAGTGTGATAGTGTGGACACAAAGTGCACATGTGTGACAGATTTTTTGACAAGTGTGTCCGATTTGATAATCTTTTGAAAATTTTCATAAAATAATAGTTTCTGTGCGAGCTTTTTCTAAGCAAGTATGACAGTGTGGCATCCAATAACACATTTTGTTGCGATTTTTTCATGTAGGACAGAAAACTATCAGATTTTTATTTGACATAATCGCACGACTTTGTAGGATAGTCAGTCATGGCCTTAACTGAAGTTTTAACTATAAATTAAAAATGTTCGTTAACAATAGGCAAGAGTTAGTTAACTTGTAGTTATCAATTATTATGAATGAATTTCAAAAAGAAGAAGAAATGTATACATAAATATAAATTCTTAATGTGCACCCAACTGCTAATAAATTTATTAAAAATTGAATGTATTTTGAAATAATTTTTGCTATAAATTTAACAATTTTCTTAGATATACGATATCTCATGAAAAACTCATCAGGTAAATTAAAATGATCCATTCGACTTCTGCGGTTATGATTTCTTTTCATACCATTAGAAATATTTACTTTATATTAGGTTTGTTCGACGTACGTTAAAGAATAAATGAACTTAAGCCAAAATAAAAATGATTCACATTAAAATTTAATATATAGTAAAAAGTTCGAATAAAATATAAATATAAAACTCAACATAATTTGTTAATCAAACCTAATAATGATTTAACTATTTTAACGTTATCATACAGAAACTTCAGTTTTTTATAATAGAAAATTAAATTGATTTCGTATTACCATATATGCACGAATGAAAGCGAGTTGAAAAAACATCGATATATGTTAATATGTTTTTATTGTAATTTTTAGTGCAGCCGTAATATATATATACTCTATTGTTTGATTGCGGACATAACAAAGTTATTTTAAATCTTTTTCATTAAAACTTAGTGCTAAGTCCCCTTTTACAATAGAGAAACTGAAAAGCAGACAGTCGAAATTCGGTGGCAACGGGAGGAAGTGCACAGTACACATTTATTTCTCTTTAATTTTTTTTATATACATATTTTTTCATATTTCATATTATTTTTTTATCTCATCATCTCTTTAGTAGTTCGTTATACGATCTAAGCACCATACGACAGCGAAAAAAAATAGAAAAATAAATTTCTTAATTGTAAAAATTTTAGAAAGTTTTAAAAGAGAATGAAAAAAATTATATGTACAATTTTGACGTTTTTTTCGAGCTTGAAATGTGGTTTTTTGCGTTCCAGCAAATTTTGGTAAATTTATCTTTTTCTGAGAATTTTTTGCTTACTCTCATTTTTTACGTCGAACAAACCTATTGATTATACGAATGTTTAAATCTTTTTAATCGTAGAGGCATCTTTCAATTGTTTAAAAATAGCAAAAATATAATATTTTTAAATTCAAACAACAAATATTTTCTTCCAGTTAAGAACTTAAACGCCACAGAGTACTCGGTTAAATTTAACTGAAATTTAGCAAAATAATCTAAATGTTATAATACAACATTTACACCTAAGCGAAAAAAAAAATTTTAAATCTTTATTAAAATCTAAACCACTGTTTTTTGACATTTTGCAAGATTTCGTTTTCAAAACAATATACGTATTTACAAGGTGGTCTGAGAGGCTCTCTATGTTCTACTTCTCCAAAATTCAAACTCCATATAAAAAAAATGTAAACAATAAAGTACTTGTGCAATTGCAACCACCTTATATATTATGATTGAATTTTTCTGTGTGCAGCGTAGTAAATTTTAGTACAATTTAATTAAAATCACAGTTGCATCACAAAGTAGTACTAGATTTTAAGTAGATTTTGCCAAAATCTAGTGGCGAAGTAGATTTCATCTGGTAGATTTCGCTCAAAATCCCTTATGTACTAGATTTTGTGTAGGTGTAAATGTAGTATAAGATAATACTACATTTACACCTGAGCGAAATCTAGTAGATTTGATTTAAAATCTTTATTAAAATCCAAACCGTTTACACCACTATTTTTTGACATTTTGCAAGATTTCGTTTTCAAAACAAAATATTTATTTACAAGGTGGTCTGAGAGGCTCTCTATCTTCTACTTCTCCAAAATTCAAACTCCATATGAAAAAAATGCAAACAATAAAGTACTGGTGCGATTGCAACCACCTTATATATTATGATTGAATTTTTTTGTGTGCAGCGTAGTATATATTGTTACAATTTAATAAAAACCACAGTTGCATCACGAAGTAGTACTAGATTTTAAGTAGATTTTGCCAAAATCTAGTTGTGAAGTAGATTTCGTTTTGTACGGGAAATCTGGTAGAAATGAACAAGATTTCGTTCAAAATCCCGTAAGTACTAGATTTGGTGTAGGTGTAAATGTAGTATAACTGAACTTTGTGTTAATGGGTTTTGGCTAACCAATGTTTAAATTTTGAGTTTAGTGTTAACTGTAGGTTAATTTTTTTTATTGTTAACGGCCCTTAGTTTCATACAAGGCGAATTCATTATCAGGTGGTGTTGACAACGCAGCTGATCTACTTTTTTTATTTGTATAAATGATGGTTGAGTTATCAAATATTATTTATGTTTACATAGATTACTCTTTCCCGCGCAAAAAAACACAAACAAAAACCATGTAGTTTTTGACACATCGACGGTCAAAAGCAACAATAAAAAACCATGTTGTTTTTTTAATGTTGTATTTGTTGTAGAATTACCACCACCTAATAATTAAATTCGCCTTGGTTTCATATGTAGTACGTACTACATATGCATTGTACAATGCTTCTGTTTAGTATCGTTTTCTTATGCAAATAGTTTCATGTATCGGTGCATTTTACAACACCGCTTTAGTATCGTTTTCTTATCGAAAAAGTTGCTTATTTGCTATATATTAGATATATTTCTTTTTAATTTTAATTGCATTCACTTTGTTTTTGTAAAAATTCTTTAGTGCAGAAGTTAAGGGATCAAAGTTCAATCTTACTAATATAATAAATGTGAATTTTTATATATTTGGCTATTTGTTACTCAATCGCGCAAAAACGGCTGAACGAACTAAATGAAATTCGGCTCATAGATAGATAACAACATAGTTTAATACATAGGCTACTTTTTATCACGATAATAACGCGAAGTCGTTGGAAAACTCTTCATCACACATCCTAAACGGGTTGTTTATGTTGTAAATATTTTTATTTTTGTTGTTAATACTAAGTCTAGCTTTTATCCCGATAACTACGCAGACGAAGTCGCGGGCACAAGCTAGTAATAATATAATTTGTTTTTATGTTTTTGAATTAACCAAAAACTTGCATTTTAAGTACGGGTTATATTTTTATAGTTTTATTATATTGGGTTAATAACTAAACAGTGACTATTTCGATACTTAAAATTACAATAAAATTGATCACAAGAGGAGCAAAACACAAAATATGTGTTTTTGCAATATATTTTACTAACCAAAAAGTAACTTCTAATGCAGAATAAAAGTGTCATATTTATATATTTTAGTATACTTTTTAAGTGACTCAATGGTCACTATTTCAATAGTTTAAATTACAATAAAATTTAACTGATTTAAGTAAAAATTGAAATCAAGGTACAAAATTTGTTGTTGTGAAATTCGACACTAGTTGTGTCGAAGCAATGACTATTAAGGCACAACTATCCAAAATTAAGCTTCCAGGGCCAGCTAGCAGGGCAATTTTTTACTGATACACTCACATTTTTTGCAATGACAGATCAAAGACGAATTTATTCTAAGGCGGTGATAATTCTGCAATATATACAACATTAAAAAAACAACAGGGTGTTTTATTGTTGCTTTACCAGCTTAAAACGTCAATAAACAGCTGATTAAAAAAAAACCGAGGCGAATATAATAAAAATATAATATAGACAATTTTAGACAACTAATATAATAAATGCTGAATTATTTTTATTAAAACTAATATAACAAATTTTAATAGTATACCTACTTACTATATATCTGTGGCTTGGCGCTAAAAGGGCCAATGTCAAAATATTTACTTTTGAGAAAATTGGAATTGAACTTTAACTTTTATAGGTGCTTTCATAGTGACATTGGCCACTATTTTATTTATGAAGCTGTTCTGGGTTTAGTATGACTAGCTGTTTTACCATAATGAAATAGAGCAAGAAAACAAATCTAATGCAATGATTAACTCAAAACAGCAAAAAATTTTTAATATATAGTAAATAAAAAAAGATTAAACGATATATGTACTAAATTTAATTTTTTAAATGTACTAAAGACTGTTCCACTGAGAATACTCATTTGTCATGGTTACTGCATGGTATGTTTGAGTAAGCTGTTCTGTAGTAGGGAACAAAACAGGTGGGTTGTTTTCATGCATTCTAAATAAATGAATACGAATAATAAGATTATACTATTTCAGTTGAAATTATTATACTTACATTAGCACAGCATTCTGTAACAACATAACGCACCGACCCGTTTTTACAAAATTTGATGGACTAAAGTTGCCCATACAAACAAATCGTTCCGAGAGAAATCTATACTGAAAATTTTGGTCCACATAAATCTGTGGTCCTCAGAAATGCAGAAGAAGCTTTCAAGGCCTGCGCTTTCCCTGTTTTCAAATGGAACAACGTTTCATTTCTTTAAAACAATGACTTTTGTTACTTTTATTTTTAAATAAAATAAACACAATCTTGAACACAATTTTTATATATATTTATATAATGAGTTTTATCCCTTTTTTTAAAATATAAACTTATTTACTATTTTTTGGTTTACAATTTTTAAATATTACAACGAATTTTTTAACAGCTAAAATATTTGTAAACAATAACAAACTTTTGACACCTTGAGCCGTAAAATAATAACCAGTTGCTTTATTACCACCACCTTATAATAAATTCGCCTTGGGCAGATCCAGTGACAGCTAAATTTGCATGCGAGTAGACATTTAACATTGGCATGCCACTCAAGGCCAGTTTATACTATAATACAAGTCGTATGACTTCAATTAGAAGCAAAATGTGATTAAATTCTCTCCGTACTTAAGAAAATGAGAGCAAAAGTACAATGTAAATTTTTTTTGCGTTTACACTATTAGTGTGAAGTAGAATCAAAGTAGAACTAAGAATGTTATTTACACAATAAATTATAAACGCGAGTAAAAAAAAATAATAAAAAATATCTACTTGTTAAGAAAGCTAAAATTTTTGTTTTATTATTTTTCTTTTGTTTTTGAATGTGTTTGACGAATAAAACAATTTATGGTGTTAGTAGTTCTACAAAAACAACATCCATTTTTTTCTATGCTGTGTACCACAATCAAATATTTACGTGTTGTTTTGTAATTGTTGTAGAATTACTAGCTCTTCTTTAATGTGTTTGCCAATGAATATGTACATTAAAATACACTTTTGATGTAATGAAATGCTCCATTTTTTAAAACGATTTAAAAAATGAAAAAATACGGTCCTCTTGTCAAATTTTCATCCGTATTTTCTCTCAAGTTTCTTCTTCTGGTTACAATTTGTTTTTCAATATTCTTCTTTGTTCATTCTACACGAATTTTTGGCATGTCGTACGACTTGTATTATAGTCTAAACTGGACTTAATTGTCAAAATGATAAACAATGTACCCCTTTTAAAATTTAATGAAAATTTACTGGATTATTGTAAATTTGTAATTTAAGTTTTAACGTGTTAATGTATTATTTAGATATATAATTTTTTTAAATGAGTATTAAAAAAGCAAATTTGTTAATCATTGACCATTACTTTTGAAACAATACTAATACTAAAATTAATATATATTAAACGCTTCCCCATAATTTCGCTTGTATGTTGAAGTCAATAACTCAATCAAAACAAAAAGTAAATATGGAGGCAAACTTAAAACAAAAAGAAAATTTTGAAAATTAACTCGCAGTCGCATGTTTGAAATTATTGTAAATAATCTTTTTTGACTTAACTTCATTTTCACAATTTATAAAACTACCTGAAACATTTTTAATCTAAAATTGAAATATTTAATGTTTAGCGCAAGTCTAAAAAAAATTAAAAAATCACAAAATTTCTCAAAAAAAAAAAACACACAAAAAAGCACAAAAAGAAACGCTAAATAGGAATAATTTTTAACTTTTATTGTAGCTTTATAAAGTGAATTCATGTGTATTCTTCGTAAAGACGCATCCTTCAGAAGATGCAAAATGATTCTTAAATTTTTTAAAAAATTATATAATGCCAGTATCATTAACTTTATACAATGAAATATTTGCAGTCACAAATATTCTGCATAACTCCGTATTTATAGTTGGATCATCTATGTAACTAGTCAACAATGATTGAGCACAATTCTGTTTTTTCTTCAGCAGCCGTTTTATGTTTGATGTTTCAAAATGTTGCTGAACGTTATACTCTCCTTAACCCGACCTTACTCCTTTTAAGTTTGGTTAAATAATCAAGCTCAAGGTCTGTTTTTAATAATTTTCTTGAGCTTGATTATTTAACCAAACTTGCAGTTCATCAACAGTTCAAAAAACATATTATATCAACTTACTCCTTTTATCTATAAACATAAGATATGAGCAAGTCTCTTGCGCAAGAGACTTGCCTAATCTGAAGGGGGTATAAATTATACCACATAAAAAATACATGAGTAGTAAAGTATACAACATGTCAAATATTTACCTATAATGCAGTTTGTTGCATTTTTGATTTAACATTGAAAATACATAAGTGCGAAAAGCTATAATATTAGTATTAATAGCCCTTCATACATTAGACTAATTGTGCCAGAACAAAATGACTGCAAAGAGGTGAAGAGTATGGTTATTTGTTGGCGTAAAGTTTCAACCAGTCTTAACCCCGCACTAGCAGCACAAAACCAATACCTAAACATTTAAAAAAAAAACAGTTTTTTTGTCTTCACAATTCCACCGTATTCGCGTGGAATTTAAATTTATGCGCTCAAACCTATGTACGCAAAGTCAAACGTCAAATTAAAAAAAAAACTAATGCACACCAAGGTCTATTAAATAAGGTCTGTTCAACTAATCAGCTGATCGTTTTTTGCTCCCCTATGTTTACTACTCGAAGTTGTCAAAATTTGTTTACCTTTTTAGGGCGACATTTATGTTTTTCAATTTTATGATTGATAATTTTTCAACTTATGATTTATATTTCCGAGCCGGACATGCTGGTAAAAGGCGTTTCTGTACCCAAGGACTGAGCCACACCAACAGCTATAGCAGCCTTGCCATTACTTGGCTCACAGGCCAAGAAAATACAGCGATTAGCTATTTTGCCTTCACGCACCATTTGCAGCGAAACGAGCATCTTTCTGGCCCAACATACCTTGTGAAACAGCACGCTTCTTCAAGACATCGTCAAGACTTCTATTTTATCTTTATCAGCCATATTTTTAGCAAATATTTACTATAAACACAATTTATTTTTGTTGTCTTGAAAAAATTGCTAAACAAAATGAAAACACAAAATTTAATAGGCGTTGGGGATATTCATACAGGTATATGCAACGGCGAATTTGCTGTGCTACTCTCTGTCAAATACCTCATAAAAAATAATTTTTTATACATAGAGTTTGACAGTAACGTTTCCCATCAGATGGACTGATAATTTCACCTGGATGAAGTTTTTGGTATTTTAGTCAGCTGTTTTTGACTACCTTAGAGTAATTTTACACTAACAAAATGCCCGTATATTTTTTTTGCTTTTTGTTTTTGTAGAGTTGCACATACCTTATTTAATAGACCTTGATACACACAAAAGCTTTATACACGTTACAAATTATGCCAGAAATTACCCAACCTGCACAAAAGTACTAGAATGTCTGAATCAGACAAGCCTTACAAATATCTGACTTTTTTTACGGACATTTCGTACAGATTTCTGTAAGACATGTCTGGGAAATTTAATGTACGACACGTCTGATAGATTTCTGACTGATTTCGTACCGATATGTCGAAGGGATTTTATGTTTTTTTGTTTACCGACATGTCTGATAGATATCTGACTGATTTCGTACAGAAATATCTAAGTTGCTTTTATTCCTTTTGTTTAGGATTTTTTTTTTCTTTACAAACTAAAACGGAATTTTCCGCCTTTACCAATTTTGTAATCTGGATTTTGTTTGTTTTACAAATTGTTTATTTTAGTCATAAAGTGCAACAAAATAGGTGATATTAAAAAATTTAATTTATTGGTGTGTTAAAAAAGTTTAAAAGTAATATTGAAAGTGATTGTTTTGTAAATTATAAACAATATACATATATATAAAAAGTGTCACGTCAGGCTTTTCGGAAAAATGTTAAAAAAGATGCGTATTTGGATTTTCAAGTTAGCTTAAAATATTTAAAAGATTTGTTTTAACTATTATATCTAGCATATAAAGAGGAAGAAACTTGCTCATATTTGAGTACACACTTGCCTATACTCGGCAAGTACGAGAAAATTTTGGTTGAGAGACCAAAAACAAAAAAGAAATAAAAACAAACAAGAGTTCTATATTCAGCAATGCCGAATCTTATATACCCTTTACAACGTGTAGTCATGCAACAACAATTTTTAATATCACCATTTATCTCATATGAAATACGTACATACATATATAAAAAACATACATATATAAAAACATCCCATTGCAATATTATAAATTTAGTTTACTTATGTGTTTAAAAAAAAATAAATTAAAAGAAAAATTAAAAATAAAACAATAAAAATTTGAATAATATATAAAATAAAAAAAAAAAATTTTGGCTCACTCTACCAGTATACCACGTTTGTATGTATGTGTAGATAAATGATAATTGGAGAAATTTCACACGGAATGACAAACCTATATATATCCTTTTTCACTGTGTGAAGAGTATAATAAGTAAAAGAGAACGAAACTTGGGCAAGTCAATTGCTGAGTCTGAACGTGAAAGCAAGTTCTAAGAAAAATAAAAGAAAATAAAGAACTAACTTGCGCAACTGACTTGCCTAGTCAGAATGGTGTAAAGGGCCAATAAGTAAAATACTAACACAGAATGACTCAAAAAAACATATCTTTAAAAAAAGAAGATACTGTCAACTCGAAAAAAAGCTTAATTTAAGCATGGTGTACAGAAAAAAAAATTTTAGTGAAAAACATAAAAAACAAACAAAAAAAGGTTTTAAAACAAAGTGCTTACAATACTTGCTCTGTTATGCCCGAAATTTCAACAAATAGATATCTATCACTGTCAAGTTATCAACCGCGTATTTAAAATTTGGTAATTTTAACTTGTCGGTAGCCTTACCGACCAAATAAACGGTGGCTTATTTTACCTCGATCATTTCAGTTGGTTAATCGTCAGGTAAAAATTTTTTGTCAAATAGTGTTAGTTTCTTAAAAAATAAAATTAAAATAACAAAATATGAATTCGGAACTTCAAGAACTAAGAACCTTAAGAAATATAATTAGAGGAAATGCTCAAAGAACAACACACAAATTCTGAGAAAGAATCGAGCACTTTAAAATTTGGAATGTCTTGGAATTTATACAAAGATTTCGCCTTTCCTTTCTAATTATATTAGAAAAAATTGGATCAACGCTATCACACAGAGTAGAAAAGTAAGTTTTAGGAAGCATAACCTTAATTTTTAATGATTTTTACAATTTATTTCTTTCTTCTTTAGGAAAACTAATATTTCACCAAGCCTTCAATTGTTAATTGCCCTCAGACTTAACGCTTCTGGAAGTTTTCAAATAATTGTAGCAGATTTTGGAGGTATTTACCAAACTACCGCAAGTAAAATTATTCGAATAGTTTCTGCAGCTATAAATTCATTGTATGATTTATATATAAAACATCCATCAACAGAGAAAGAAATTTTGAATACACAATCGCAATTCTATAAAATTGTAAAATTTCCAATTATGTCACCAGGTAATTTAATTTTGGATTTCAGTCATCCACACATTAAGCTATTTTATCATTACATATAGGAGGAGAATATGCAGAAATTTTTCGCAATAGAAAAGGATATTTTTCTTTGAATGTCCAAGCTGTTTGTGATGCGGATTTGCTCTTTGTAGATGTTGTGACTCGATGGCCTGGGTCAACTCACGATAGTACAATATTTAACAATAGCAGACTAAAGCACATTTCCAGACCGGATCTAGAAAGGACCAACTCATGCTTGG